>JAPXFY010000029.1:47516523-47519023 GCA_030674185.1 Monoplex corrugatus
CATTGGGTGCATGAAAATTAGGAGAAAATCTGACAAGCAGGTCGTTAATTACCGCACCAAACAAAAAGAAAAATTCAAATTCAAGAAACGGATCAGGAAAAGGATCAGCAGTGAAACTGGGCTGTTGGAATGTCCGAACAATGATGCCTGGGCTCTCCCAAGATCTGCAAGACATCAGCGACGCCAGAAAAACCGCCGTCATAAACAGCGAACTAAAGAGGCTCAATGTGGACATTGCCACTCTGCAGGAAACACGGCTAGCTGACTTAGGAACACTAAAGGAAAGGGACTACACCTTCTTCTGGCAAGGAACGAGTTCTGATGCCCCAAGAGAGCACGTAGTAGGCTTTGCAGTAAGGAACAGTCTGCTGAACATGATTGAACCAGGCAGCGGCGGTTCAGAACGACTCTTCACTCTCCGCCTCAGCACCACCGAAGGCTATGTCACTCTCATCAGCGTTTATGCCCCAACTCTGTCCGCCTCTCCAGACACCAAGGATGAGTTCTACGAAAATCTTGCATCAACCATAAGGAACATCCCCAGGACAGAACAACTTGTTCTCCTGGGCGACTTCAATGCCAGAGTGGGTGCAGACAATGACTCATGGCCCTTCTGCCTCGGTTCCTTTGGAGTGGGGAAAATGAATGAGAATGGAAAGCGACTGCTTGAGTTTTGCGCCTGCCATGAACTGTGCATCGCCAACTCCTTCTTCAAGATGAAGCCTCAGCACAAAGTCTCCTGGAGGCATCCCCGCTCAAAACATTGGCACCAACTGGATTTGATCCTAGTAAGACGTGGCGCTATCAAAAACGTTCTCCACACTCGCTTTTATCACAGCGCAGACTGCGACACAGACCACTCTCTGGTATGTTGCAAGATCAGACTACAACCAAAGAAGTTCCACTGCTCAAAGAAACAAGGAAACCCTCGCATTGACGTCAGCAAGATGTCTCAGCCAGATCTTGTAGAACAGTTTGCAGAGGCCTTTCAGAGAGAATACGATACATTGCAGCCCAGAGACTCTGCCACTGAGAGATGGGAAAGCTACGAGACACCTTGCACCGCATTGCTATGGCCACCTTTGGGAGAAAACTGTGAAGTCCCATGACTGGTTTGAGGCCAAATCATCAGAGATGACTCCCACTGTTGAGGCCAAGTGTGCCGCACTCACCAAGTATAAGCGGTCACCCAGTGAGAAGAACCTGCAAATCCTCAGGGCTGCCAGAAGTAAGGTTCAGCTTAACGCCAGGCGCTGCGCAAACGAGTACTGGACAGAGCTCAGCGAAAGATACAGAGTGCTGCTGAAAGAGGCAACATCCGAGGAGTGTATGATGGCATCAAGAAGGCACTGGGACCAACACAGAGCAAGATCGCCCCCCTCAAATCCTCCACTGGGGAAGTAATCAGCAATCCTAGCCAACAGATGGAAAGATGGGCGGAACACTACTCCGACCTCTACTCCACACAGAACATGGTGTCCCCCTCAGCCCTCGATGCCATCAAGTGCATGCTGGTAATGGAAGAACTTGACGCAGAGCCAACTGCGGACGAACTCAGCAAGGCCATTGATAGCCTGGCATCAGGGAAGGCACCTGGCAACGACAGAATTCCCCCAGACCTCATCAAGCACTGCAAGACTTCTCTTCTGCACCCTTTGCACGCAGTTCTCTGTCAGTGTTGGAATGAGGGAGCTGTACCACAGGACATGAGGGACATCAAGATCGTCACCCTGTACAAAAACAAGGGCGAAAGGAGCGACTGCAACAACTACAGAGGTATCTCGCTCCTCAGCATTGTTGGCAAAGTCTATGCTCGGGTCCTCCTAATCCGCCTGCAGAAACTGGCTGAACGCGTCTACCCGGAATCACAGTGTGGTTTTCGAGCAGAGAGATCAACGGTAGACATGGTCTTCTCCATTCGCCAAATCCAGGAGAAGTGCAGAGAGCAGCGGACGCCCCTGTATGTGGCATTCATTGACCTCACCAAGGCCTTTGACCTAGTCAGCAGAGATGGCCTTTTCAGGGCTCTCCGAAAAATCGGCTCCCCCCCCCCCCCCCAACTGCACAGCTTAATTGAGTCCTTCCACTCAAACATGAAAGGGATGGTGCAGTTCAACGGAAACCTCTCCAAGCCCTTCGACGTACGCAGCGGTGTGAAATAAGGCTGCGTCCTGGCCCCAACCCTCTTTGGAATCTTCTTCGCTCTCCTCCTGAGGCATGCGTTCAGCACAGCGCAAGAAGGGATCCACCTGCAGACCAGATCAGATGGCAGGCTCTTCAACCTCGCCTGCCTCAGAGCAAGGACAAAAGTCTGTGAAGCCCTCATCAGAGACATGCTATTTGCCGACGATGCTGCAGTTGTGACCCATACTCAGCGGGACTTGCAGTCACTAATGGACCGCTTCTCCCAGGCTTGCAAAGATTTTGGTTTGACCATCAGTCTTAAGAAGACAAACGTCCTGGGCCAAGACACACCATCTCCACCAGCCATCACCATTGA
>JAPXFY010000029.1:47524023-47534023 GCA_030674185.1 Monoplex corrugatus
ACACAGACACACACACACACTCACTCACTCACTCTCTCTCTCTCTCTCCACTCACTGTGTGTGTGTGTGTGTGTGTGTGTGTGTGTGTGTGTGTGTGTGTGTGTGTGTGTGTGTGTGTGTGTGTGAGTGTGTGCGTGTGCCAAGGGTTGCCAAAGATTGGAGGTCAGGTGTTCAAGACACTTGACGGTCATATGCTGAATACAGACCCTGAAAACAACCACGTCTACTCTGTGATCCAAGGCAGTGGTACATGCTTACTGCAAAATGCGCATGCACCACCTTGTCGAGCAGCACAACAAATTGATCACTGGAAAGTACGTATGCAAAACGATGAGTAAACTGATTCTTTTAATGCATCAGTAAGCCCTGCGTTCAGAGCATTAGCTAGTTCTGTTTACAGCATGTGTAACAAACACAATTTGCATTTATTTTAGATTTTTTTTAAAGACCCCTACTGCACACACATTAAAACATTCTTCAGCTTGTTTGGTAGTGAGGTGGAGGTTTCCTGTTATAAGCAATGGCTTAGTGTGATCTTTTCTGTATGTACTTCACATCATGAGCAAGATGGTGAGAGAGAGAGAGAGAGAGAGAGAGAGAGAGAGAGAGAGAGAGAGAGAGAGAGAGAGAGAGAGATTTGCAGTAGCATTATGACGACAGTGAACATGGGTTTGATGATAGACTAAAAAAGCACTCTGTGTCACGCTGCTTGACTGTAAGCGCCATGCATTGCCGAACACTCAAGAGTTGTTGCAGTGGCATAATAAAGCGTAACTCGCATTTGCTTGCAAGCACACAGTTGAGGAGAGATTGTCCTTGCAGCAGACAGGATTCTGGCAGTGACATAGTCGCTTCCCTTGCTAAATTACTTCCAATAGTTGAAATACCTGTAAGAGCGCACTGTTCAATAGAAAAATGCATTGAAAGTGATCTTTGTCAGGAGAGGAGGTTCTTCATCTGCTTAGATCTTGACGACCTTGCCAGAAGGAATCTGGTGAGTCTTTTCCACCCCAAGTAAGTGAAAATAGCAGAGACAGTGGTGAAGACAGTGTAGAAACAAATATGTCACTGTCAACCACAGACATCCTGAATATAGACTGTGCACGCCTGTCTGCGAAACGGCCCCACCGCAAGCTGCAAGTGGCGGTCATTTTGGGGACCTACCAGCGCTCAGCTGTCTGTTGTTTACACTGTGTAAATGAGTGAGGGGCAGAGGGGAAGCCAGGCTGTACCATTAAAATATCTTTTTTAAAAAGAAATCTCCGTTGACCCATTATTAGCGTGCATGTGGTGAGTGTATGTGCGTGTGTGTGTTTGTGTGTGCGCGCGCGTGTATGCGTATTGTGTGTGTGTTTGTGTGTGTATGTGTAAAGTTTGGCTCTCTCTTCCTCATACACACACACCACATGCACGGGCGCACGTGCACACACACACGCACGCACACACGCACATACACACACACACACACACACACACACACACACACACACACACACACACACACACACAAAGATGTAACACATTTATGGTATGTATTCTGATCATAGAGAGGTCAGTTGAGATGCATAAGGATTTGTATTTATGCTTTGTTGACTATACTAAGGCTTTCGATCGGGTGCGACATGATGATTTGATCAACCAACTGGAGAGACTCAATGTCGATGGAAAAGATCTACGAATAATCAGGAATATGTACTGGGAACAAACAGCTGCGATGAGAATAGAAAACACAGCACGCACGCATACAGTCCACTCTCCTTCCATCCAGACCCAGAGCAATGCAGAGCAGCAAACCCAGGAACCAGGGACAAGGAAGCTGAGAATACTGTGGCCTGCTGCCAATGAGAAGGCAAAGTACAAGGTACTGGAAGATAAAGTCAGGAAGAAACTGAAAGAAGCCAAGAAGAATTCCAGCGGAGGCGAAGCCAAAGAGATGTTGGGCGTGTTTGCAAACATTATCTACGAGTCGGAGATGGAAAAATTTGGTAGCGGCGAGGTAGAGAAGAAAACACTTTTGCAGAAAGGGGGATTGAGTAGAAGGCAGAGAGTGCTAGCACAACTGAGAAAACAGAAATGTGACTTGCAGAAGCAGAGAAAAAGTGCACTACCAGAAGAACAAGAAGGCCTGAGAATCATGTTTGAAGACCTTAAAAAAAAGAGCAGAGACCTCCAGAGGCATGAAAGAAGACGCACCAGAAGAAAAGAGAGCAGAAGAGCACGTGAGGAATTTATGAAGAATCCATATGGAGCAGCTAAGTTGTTCACGGAGGCATGGAGCGGGAAGTTGAAGTGTACGAAAGAAGAGCTAGACAGTCATGTTAAGCAGACGTACAGCGATCTAAAAAGGGATGAGCCGCTGCCAGACATGAAAGGCCTGAAGCATCCAACTGCCCCTGGCGTGAGCTTCCAGCTTGGTCCAATCAAAGAAAAAGAAGTGGACGAGTTTGTCAGAAAAGCAAGAGCCAAAAGTGCACCTGGAGGAGATGGCGTGTCCTACAAGGTTTTCAAGTATAGCGACGAGTTAAGGCACACCCTTTTCGAGATGCTGAGAGCTTTGTGGAAAGACAAGGAGCTTGCTGAAGGTTGGTGCAGAGCGGAAGGAGTGTACCTACCAAAGGAACAGAATGCAGAGATTATAGGGCAGTTCCGACCCATCTCCATCATCAATGTGGCGTGCAAGATCTTCATGGGAATACTTGCGAAGAGGACTGTGGCATATCTGCAAAGCAACGGCTATGTGGATGAGAGCGTGCAGAAAGCTGGGATACCAGGGATCCCAGGATGCATTGAACACTCTTTTACGATCTGGGATGCAATCCAGGAGGCCAAGAAAACCAAAGGAAGCTTAAGTGTGGTTTGGTTGGATCTGGCGAATGCCAAAGGGTCCGTTCCCCATGAACTGCTGATGAAAGCAATGGACTTCTTTTACATCATGCAAGGCATCATGAAACAATACTACGGTAACTTCCAGATGCGATTGTCGACCAAAAACTTCATAACTGAGTGGCACTGATTGGAGATTGGGATCGCAGCCGGCTGCACTATATCTGTCATCTGGTTCATCCTGGTGATGGAGATGCTACTGAGATCTGCAGACTGCGCTGAGGAAAAAGCAAAGGTGAGATCACCAAAGAAAGTCTTCATGGATGACGTGACCTTGCTGACAAGAGATACGGACACAATGCAGGGTGTTTTGACTCGGCTGGATGAGCTGATCACTTGGTCCAGGATGAAGTTTAAAGCCAAAAAATCTAGAAGCCTGACTATTCACAAAGGGAAGCAGAAGCAACAGAAGTTTACAATCGCCTACAGTAAAAGAGCAACCTGTGAAAAGTTTGGGACAGTGGTATGCAGGAACCCTGTCGGACAGGAGTCGGGGTGCGGAAATCATGAAGCAGGCTAAAGATGGGCTGAAAGCGATTGACCAAACAAAACTGCCAGGAAAGTATAAGATATGGTGTTTACAGTTTGCCCTCTACCCTCAACTGGCATGGCCGCTGATAACGTACGAAGTTGCCGTGTCGAGAGTTGAGATGATCGAGAAAACATGTAACACCTACATCAGGAAGTGGCTGGGGCTGACTCGCACAACCAACACATCAGCCCTGTACAGGCAGAAGGGAGCGCTCCAGCTACCCCTCGCATCCATCGTGGAGATCTACAAGGCAGGAAAGATCAGGACTGTGATGATGCTGAGGGAGTCGAGGGATCAAAAAGTCAGCGACGACCCGCCAGAAGTCAGAACAACGAGAAAATGGAATGCGGAAGATGCAGCTGACGAGATCATCTCTTCGTTGGAACATGGCGACATTGTAGGTCCAGCACAGACGGGCAGGTTGGGACTTGGCAACGGCTCTTCAGACCTTTTAGGAAGATGTCCCAACGAGACAGAAGAGCAGCTGCAGCAGGGCAGGTGCGAAAGAATGAGGCTGAAAGGCGAGAAGTTTACCTCATCCAGTGTGCTCAACAAGGGCGAGTGACCGGGTGGGAGGAGCATTTAGTGGAAAGAAAGATTGGATGGAATGAGATCTGGGAGTGGAACACATCGAGGTTAAGCTTTCTTCTCCGGTCCACCTATGATGTTCTGCCTTCACCAGTTAACTTAGTCAGATGGAAGGTCCAGGAAGATGACAAGTGCAGGTGCGGCAAACTAGGAACCATGAAGCATATCCTCTCAAACTGCCACCTGGCCCTGAATAGATACACCTGGAGACACAATGAAGTGCTCAAGGTGTTTACCAAGATGACGAAGGAGCAGGTGGAGGAGTGAAAATACGCTCTTAAGCCGCAGAAACAAGGACTGGGCAAGATCGTGTTTGTACCGCAAGGAAGCAAGGTTCCTGATGGAAAAAAGGCAAGCGAGGCCACGGATGGCCAGTGTGGTGGTCTGTGGGAGGTAGCCGCAGACCTTGAGGGCTGCGAGAGATTCTTCCCCATCCCAACAACGAAGAAGCCAGACCTGGTGGTATGGAGCAAGGAAGAGAGAGAGGTGCACCTTGTGGAGCTGACGGTGCCCCACGAAGACAATATCAGGGCTGCACACGAGCGGAAGGAGAATCGTTACGAGGCTCTTGTCGATGAATGCGAGGAGGCGGGATGGAAAGCAACGCACTTCCCAGTCGAAGTCGGCTGCAGAGGTTACATCGCAAATAGCGTCAGAAAGTGGATGAAAGTGGCTGGACTTGGTCCGAAGAAAGTGAAAACCATGACAAAAGCTCTACAGAAGACCGTAGAGAAAGCAAGTCATTGGATCTGGTTGAAGAGAGAGGACACTTCCTGGAGCGAGTCCTGACGGTTGATGGCAAAGGCATACAGTCGAACTGGCAGGGAGACCTCACATCGGTGAGGGGGCTCGGTGCGTCATTGAAGCTGTAGAGAGGAAGAGCACGAAACAGCGAAGCATTCTCTCCTGGTGATCTCCACGCCAGAGTCCAGCCCTCGGAGCTTTCAACTGTTAGCAGTGTAAGTTGTTTTCAATGATTTAAGCTCTTTTCAAAACATAAAAGAGGAGTCAGACAGGGTTGTGTTTTGTCACCAGATCTGTTTTCACTATATAGCGAAAACATCATGAGAAACCTAGAAGAAGACCCTGGATTAAAGGTTGGAGGGAAAATGATAAACAACATTCGGTACGCAGATGACACCGTGCTAATTGCAGAAAATGAAAGGGGCCTACAGAACCTTGTGAATATACTAGAAACAGAAAGCAAAGGTAAGGGGTTGGCACTAAACAACAGGAAGACTGAAGTCATGGTGATCAGTAAAAAACATGAAATCCCCTCCTGCAAAATAACAGCAAATGGCACAACCTTGACACAGGTTAATAAGTTCAAATACCTGGGAACGGTCATTTCATCAGATGGCAGATGCACATCGGAAATAGCTGGCAGAATCGGCCAAGCCAAAACAGCATTCAAGAAGATGACAAGCATTCTTACCAACAAATGCCTATCAATTAACATCAGAAAGAGAGTCCTTGAATGTTATATAGAACCAATACTGTTGTACGGATGCTAGGCGTGGACAGTCAGCAAGCAAAGCCAGAGCAGGATTGAGGCAGCCCAGATGTGGTTTCTCAGAAGAATGTTGAGAGTACCATGGACAGCAAAGAAAACAAATGAGACAGTGTTGATGAGGCAGACACAAATAGATCACTCATAAGGAAGATTAGGAAAAGACAAGCAACATTTATATGCCATTTTATGAGGATGGGGGATTTGGAGCACCTGGTCACAATGGGAAAGCTGGAGGGAAAGAGAGCATCAGGTAGACCCAGGGAGAGAATGCTGGACGGACTTGCAGAGTGGGTGGGGATGAGGAGGGGGGGAGATGCTGGGGTCAACGAGAGATTGAGATGGTTGGAAGTCCATGGTCGCCAACGCCATGTGGCAGGGTACCTGCTGATGACTATGATGATGATTCTGATCAGTGCTATGTAGGTGTATGTGGCCAGATTACAAACAGTAGACGCCATACTCTATGACATGAGTAAATTCAAACTTACACTGTAAAAACTATATAGATTAATGTAATATTTTGGTGGAAGATGTTTTTCTCTGCAGTAGTTTACTCTGAAATTTCTTCAAGCTGGACAACACAACAAGAATTGCACTTTATCTTTCAGTGATGTTTTTCATAAACGACATAAATATTCACATGAGAGAGAGAGAGACAGAGAGAGAGAGAGAGAGAGAGAGAGAGAGAGAGAGAGAGAGAGAGAGAGAGAGAGAGAGAGACTGATATGCACATGGGTGTATTTAGTTTACTGGTTTGTCATCATTTTATGTGGTGAAACAACACAGAGAGTTTTTTAGTCTATCATCAAACCCATATTCATTGTCGTCATAACGTCAAAATGATACTACAAATCTCTCTCTCTCTCTCTCTCTCTCTCTCTCTCTCTCTCTCTCTCTCTCTCTCTCTCTTCTCTCTCTCTCTCTCTCTCTCTCTCTCTCTCTCTCTCTCCTCTCTCTTACTCTCTCTCACTCATCATCTTGCTCATGATGTGAAATGTATACAGAAAAGATCACACTAAACCATTGCTTATAACAGGAAACCTCCACCTCACTACCAAACAAGCTGAAGAATGTTTCAATGTGTGTGCAGTAGGGGCCTTTAAAAATATCTAACATGAATGCAAATTGTGTTTGACGGTTACACGTGGTGAAAACAGAACTAGCTAATGCTCTGAATGCAGAGCTTACTGATGCATAAAAAGAATCAATTTATTCATCGTTTTGCTTACCTCTCTCTCTCTCTCTCTCTCTATCTCTCACGCACAACACACACACACACACACACAGATCGCACTAGCGAGCAAGAAAGAGAGAGAGAGAGAGAGAGCAGTCAACTTAGATGGAAATTTTATAATAACTCGTGAATACCCCCGCCTGGTACCTAGCAGACAGTATATCAAGGAAGATAGTGCAGACCTAACACATGGCACTGGAATTTCCTGGTCAGGGGGGTCACTTTATTCCATTATCAGTCAAAGCATCAAGAGTAAAGCTACACCAACTAAACACACTCTGGTTAATGTGTGTTTCAACCAACCAACCCCAATTTTTTGTCTAGAGCTTCGTGTTACCCGCGTCGTTCACACTGCTGTAAACATGGCTAGATGGACAACTTTCATGGCCGCCGAAATAACAGAATTGATCATTCAGGCCGGTTCTGAAGATGATCTAGACGTTGATCATTATGAAAGCAGTAACTAAAGTGCTGAAGTGGAAGATTTTGAGGATGATGTGCCGCAAAAAGACGACGATCCCGCATATTCAACGGATGAAAACGAAGTTGAAGCAGACGAACAAAGTGCGATCATCACTGACAGTAACATCTTTCACTCAGGTAGTCAGGCAACAAATCATTGGGTCTTGGAGCCAGATCTTTAGCTAGAAATAAGTTGTCCTGATCAATGTGAACTTGACACTGAGGTTGACACTGCCAGTGACGACATTGGTGATGAAAATAATGCACTACCCGGGTGAAAAATCTTCGGAAATCTCCGCAAGTACCTGTTTCCTCAGCTGCCAAAACATACGGTTTGCAGCCCTTCGTCTTTCAAGACATCGCCGACCATACACCATTATGTTCCATTATGTTACCATTACTTGAAGAAAGACGCAGAAAGGTAGATCTTCAAATTAGACTTGAAGAAAGACACAGAAAGGTAGATCTTCAAATTAGACTTGAAGAAAGACACAGAAAGGTAGATCTTCAAACTAGACTTAATTAGACTTGAGAAAAGACACAGAAAGGTAGATCTTCAAATTAGACTTGAAGAAAGACACAGAAAGGTAGATCTTCAAATTAGACTTGAAGAAAGACACAGAAAGGTAAATCTTCAAATTAGACTTGAAGAAAGACACAGAAAGGTAGATCTTCAAATTAGACTTAATTAGACTTGAAGAAAGACACAGAAAGGTAGATCTTCAAATTAGACTTGAAGAAAGACACAGAAAGGTAGATCTTCAAATTAGACTTAATTAGACTTGAGAAAAGACACAGAAAGGTAGGTCTTCAAATTAGACTTGAAGAAAGACACAGAAATGTAGATCTTCAAATTAGACTTGAAGAAAGACACAGAAAGATAGATCTTCAAATTAGACTTGAAGAAAGACACAGAAAGGTAGATCTTCAAACTAGACTTAATTAGACTTGAGAAAAGACACAGAAAGGTAGATCTTCAAATTAGACTTGAAGAAAGACACAGAAAGGTAGATCTTCAAATTAGACTTGAAGAAAGACACAGAAAGGTAGATCTTCAAATTAGACTTGAAGAAAGACACAGAAAGGTATATCTTCAAATTGGACTTGAAGAAAGACACAGAAAGGTAGATCTTCAAATTAGACTTGAAGAAAGACACAGAAAGGTAGATCTTCAAATTAGACTTGAAGAAAGACACAGAAAGGGAGATCTTCAAATTAGACTTGGGAAAAGACACAGAAAGGTAGATCTTCAAATTAGACTTGAAGAAAGACACAGAAAGGTAGATCTTCAAACTAGACTTAATTAGACTTGAGAAAAGACACAGAAAGGTAGATCTTCAAATTAGACTTGAAGAAAGACACAGAAAGGTAGATCTTCAAATTAGACTTGAGAAAAGACACAGAAAGGTAGATCTTCAAATTAGACTTGAAGAAAGACACAGAAAGGTACATCTTCAAATTAGACTTAATTAGACTTGAAGAAAGACACAGAAAGGTAGATCTTCAAACTAGACTTGAAGAAAGACACAGAAAGGTAGATCTTCAAATTAGACTTAATTAGACTTGAGAAAAGACACAGAAAGGTAGATCTTCACATTAGACTTGAAAAAAGACACAGAAAGGTTTGCAGCCCTTCGTCTTTCAAGACATCGCCGACCATACACCATTATGTTCCATTATGTTACCCTTACTTGAAGAAAGACACAGAAAGGTAGATCTTCAAATTAGACTTGAAGAAAGACACAGAAAGGTAGATCTTCAAATTAGACTTGAAGAAAGACACAGAAAGGTAGATCTTCAAATTAGACTTAATTAGACTTGAAGAAAGACACAGAAAGGTAGATCTTCAAATTAGACTTGAAGAAAGACACAGAAAGGTAGATCTTCAAATTAGACTTGAGAAAAGACACAGAAAGGTAGATCTTCAAATTAGACTTGAAGAAAGACACAGAAAGGTACATCTTCAAATTAGACTTAATTAGACTTGAAGAAAGACACAGAAAGGTAGATCTTCAAACTAGACTTGAAGAAAGACACAGAAAGGTAGATCTTCAAATTAGACTTAATTAGACTTGAGAAAAGACACAGAAAGGTAGATCTTCACATTAGACTTGAAAAAAGACACAGAAAGGTTTACAGCCCTTCGTCTTTCAAGACATCGCCGACCATACACCATTATGTTCCATTATGTTACCATTACTTGAAGAAAGACACAGAAAGGTAGATCTTCAAATTAGACTTGAAGAAAGACACAGAAAGGTAGATCTTCAAATTAGACTTGAAGAAAGACACAGAAAGGTAGATCTTCAAATTAGACTTGAGAAAAGACACAGAAAGGTAGATCTTCAAATTAGACTTGAAGAAAGACACAGAAAGGTAGATCTTCAAATTAGACTTAATTAGACTTGAAGAAAGACACAGAAAGGTAGATCTTCAAATTAGACTTGAAGAAAGACACAGAAAGGTAAATCTTCAAATTAGACTTGAAGAAAGACACAGAAAGGTAGATCTTCAAATTAGACTTGAAGAAAGACACAGAAAGGTAGATCTTCAAATTAGACTTAATTAGACTTGAAGAAAGACACAGAAAGGTAGATCTTCAAATTAGACTTGAAGAAAGACACAGAAAGGTAGATCTTCAAATTAGACTTAATTAGACTTGAGAAAAGACACAGAAAGGTAGATCTTCACATTAGACTTGAAAAAAGACACAGAAAGGTAGATTTTCAAATTAGACTTGAAGAAAGACACAGAAAGGTAAATATTTAGACTAGACTTGATGAAAGAC
>JAPXFY010000029.1:47536523-47541523 GCA_030674185.1 Monoplex corrugatus
AGTGGATTTATCATATAATAGGTCCCTTGACCCCAGCTGGGGCATGGAATATACCGGAACAATAAATAAAAATCCAGTGGATTTATCATATAATAGGTCCCTTGACCCCAGCTGGGACATGGAATATACCAGAACAATAAATAAAAATCCAGTGGATTTATCATATAATAGGTCCCTTGACCCCAGCTGGGGCATGGAATATACCAGAACAATAAATAAAAATCCAGTGGATTTATCATATAATAGGTCCCTTGACCCCAGCTGGGGCATGGAATATACCAGAACAATAAATAAAAATCCAATGGAGTTATCATATAATAGGTCCCTTGACCCCAGCTGGGGCATGGAATATACCAGAACAATAAATAAAAATCCAATGGAGTTATCATACAATATGAAGCAGAAAGAACTGAGTTCAACACCAAAACGTACATTTGAAATTGTCTTATGATAGAATATACACACACTCAAAAGATAACTATATCATTTTAGAGAATTGGATAAATGTTGCTGTTTTCAGTTAATCTAAAATCATTCAAGAAATGAAGTTACACAACGAGAACATTGATTGGATTGATAGATATTTTACAAACGCACATACACACATATAGACGTGTTTTTGGGGTTTTCATTACTCCTGGACTGTTATCACGCTTTTAATTTGATAAGATAATTCTCTCCTCCACCTTCTCCCCCGCCAGATAATAACAGATGACCTGTCATATGCCAGCACAGGACCTTATATGCTTGTAGCGTGCGTGCTCGCGCGCGCACGCAAGCACACGCACACACACACACAAACACACACACACACACAAACACACAAACACACAAACACACAAACAACAGACACACACACATACACACACACACATACATACACACACACACACACACACACACATACACACACACACACACACACACACACACACACACACACACACACACACACATACACAACCCTGCACTAACTGATAAAGCCTGATCATTCTAATGTTCTGATTGCTTTAATCTTGTTCATAAAAATGTTTGATGTTACCTAATATGATTCACTTCACCCCATAGACACCTCTTTATTTTATTTACTATTTATCTATTTATTTGTCCATTAATGTTTCCCCTGTCCAAAAGCACATGTGTACATAGACATTAAAAGAAATAACAAACAATGCATACACACCTCCAATCATCATGAAAAAACAGACTTCAGACTTTTCTACATGGCCAGGTGAAATCAAAAACAAATATATACACGAATGAAAGAATACGTAAATAAACAATAAACACAAAAACATAAACAACAAACATATAAATGAATGAATTAATGAAAAAATGTTAAATGAATACATCAATATATAAATGAAAGAATATAAAACAAATGAAAAATAAACACAAACAGGTAAATAGAAAAGTAAATAAATAAATGAATAAATAAATGATTGTAATGTACAATAATCCACGATGGATAACTGAACATAAGCCACTAAAACCAAAAGAAGAGAACAATTACAAACAATTCATCATGAAGAAAAACCAGACAACAGTAATCATGTGCTCTGTACAGAGTTGTCTAATCACAGAATAGTGAAGTGGGATAATGTGTTTGGGAAAAGAAGATTGTCCTGTACTGTCATAAAACACCGTCTGTATGACACAGCGTGCTTTAAAGTGTGAAATGTCTCTTGGTCTGATCACACCTTAACAAAAGTCAGACGATATGTTTGGGGACAGGAAATCTTATGAACTGGTTTACCTCACTATGTACATGTCGTAACGTCTGTATTTTCACGTGATCTGAACCTGGTTGTGTGAAGGCCAATACGTGGCAAGTCATTTCTGAAAAATGGTCGCGTAAATACAATACGCCTGTAGAATCTATCAATACTCTCTCTCTCTCTCTTGCTCACTCACTCACTCACACACACACACACACACACACACACACACACACACACACACACTCACACACACACACACACACACACACACACACACACACACACACACAATGTGCATATGTACACACGCATACACCACATAGACATAGCTAGAGACACTAGCACGTGCGTGCACACACACACATACTTTCTCTGTCTGTCTGTCTGTCTATCTCTCTCTCTCTCTCTCTCTGTCTGTCTGACTCTGTCACTCTCTCTGTCACTCTGTCTCTCTCTGTGTCTCACGCACACACACACACATACACACATACAGAGGTAGAGATACTTGCGCACGCGCGCGCGCACACACACACACACACACACACACACACACTTACACACACACACACACACACACTCACACACACACAGAGTTTTAGTTCAATATGCTGACGATTTATGCATGTGGATGCAGGTAAATATGAAAAGAAAAACTCCTTTGCGCTGTCTTAATTATACGCATAAATGTTATCAATTAGAGCTTGATACAATAGCACGATATATGGTAGAAAATGGACTGCATTTATCAGTGGAAAAAACAAAGATAGTTTTGTTTAACAGTGGAGCTAACCCAGCAAATATTCCCACGTTCAAACTGGGAGATACTCTTCTTCAATATAACGAGTCGATTAAATTCTTAGGAGTTTTCCTTACAGCGAAATTATCTTGGAATCAGCATATTGAATACTTATTAACAAAAGCTCAAAAAAGTTTAAATTTCTTGAAAATAGTTCGCAAACAGACATGGGGACAAGATATATCAACACTTGTTCATCTTTGTAAATCGCTCATTAGATCTAAATTAACCTATGCCCAAGAAATCTTCTTCAGTGCACCGAAACACTTATTAACAAAACTGCAGAGCTTAGATTGTAAAGGTTTCAAACTTGCGCTAGGTCTTCCAATGCATGCCTCTTGTCTTCGCACATACAACGCAATCAAATTATTGCCGCTTGATGAACAAAGGAAAGTCGCTTCCACTAAATTTCTGTTAAGAAACACCACCATAGAAAACACCATTGAAACAGAGACAAAAATAAGATCAGACTCCGACTTTCCAAAAAGAGCTAGATCAATATCCTCACAGGTCACACTTGCAACATATACAACTGATGTTATGAAAGGCTCTGGAATAGATCTAGAAGCAGATCCTGTCACTTCAAGACCTTCCTTTTCACCTGTACCCAGTTGGGAACTTCAAAGAGCACGTTTTCACATACGTCACACTGACATAAAACCCTTTCAGTGCCAGAGAAAAATGTAAACATGTGCTTCCCCATTGCCGGGGAATTTTGAGGATTCGAGGGTAATAATTAACAAAAAATTCTAGTGCAAAAACTATACGAGATACAACAAAGAAACATAAGTGTTTTTTAAAGGAAAATGAACGAGGATTCTGAATCTGGGCTTATTTTTCTCTTAGCTTGATTGCAAAGACCTGTCCAGGCATTCCAAAGTGGAAATATTTTTTTTGTGTTGTCTAAAAAGTAAGTTTCCATCTCTTCAGATTGATACCCAACACACTCACAAACAAAAAACAGCTGAAAATGACTTGTTTGTTGTCAGTTTACATACATAAATGAAAACAAAACATATGACATCATAAAATGTTCATGAAACGATACTAAACCCATGCAGACAAATAAGTAAGTAACCATCCCATCAATGATAGACCTGGTTTCGGTAAACATAAAAGTGATTGTACTAGACACTGAACAGTCAAACTACATGACAGTCAGTGTACTCAGACACTGAACAGTCAAACTACATGACACTCATGAATTGGTTCTCTCTGTTCTTCAGATTCTGCAATCAAAACAAGAGAAAATAAGCCCAGAATCAGAATTTTTATTCAAATAAGTCAATCAGCTATAATAATAATTAAATAATTACAATATTTATATAGCGCAAAATCTTGATAAAATCAAATCTAAGCGCTGAAGCAGACACACACGCAAGCACGCACGCACGCAAGCACGCACACACACGCACGCATACACACACACACACACACACACACACACACACACACACACACACACACACACACACACACACACACCCACACACACGCATGGCTATAAATGGGGAGAAAGAATAAAAGCAACAAAAGCAAGAATAAAAGCAATGGAAAATTATAGAGAGCATAGCATATACAATTATATATTATAACCTTGTGATTCCCTCCGAGCGGAGACAGGCTGCAGGGGGGGGGGGGGGGGGGGTTGAGTGAGGTTAGGATTTTATGCGGAGGAGAAAAGGTGAGTTTTGAGAGCGGACTTGAAGGAGACAAAAGTATGTTGCTGACGGACTGAGAGAGGAAGTTTGTTCCAGGAGAGTGGACCAGAAACAGAGAAGGTTCGTGGACCATAGGTATTGAGCTTAGTGCGTGGAAAGCGAAAAGTCAGAGGATCAGAGGCAGAACGGAGGGTACGTGAGGGAACATAGATCTCAAGTAGGCTTGACAGGTAATCGGGGGCTGCGTTATTGAAGCTTTTGTAGCACATGGTGTCTAGTTTGTACTGTATGCGCTTTGATACAGGGAGCCAGTGAAGTTGTGCCAGGAGAGGTGATATGTGGTCAGCTTTTTTCTTTTTGAGTACAAGGCATGCAGCTTGTTTTGAATGCGCTGTAGGATGTGAATGGTGGAGGCAGGAAGACCAGACAGGAGTGAATTGCAATAGTCAATGCGAGACATTATGAAGGAGAGAACGAGTTTTGCAGTTGTTTCGACAGAGAGATACTTCCTGATCAGCCTTATACGATGGAGATGATAGTAGCAGGATCTGGCAGTTTGAGAAACAAAGTTGTTCATGGAGAGGGTAGAGTCAATGCAGACACCAAGGTTTTTAGCTGAATCAGAAATTGGGACTGATGTGTTACATAATGGGAGAGAAAGAGGAGGCAGCTGAGAAAGTTTCTGACGGGTGCCAATGAGGATAGCTTCTGTTTTGTCATCATTAAGCTGAAGTCTATTGTGTGTCATCCAGTTCTTAATGTCCGAGTAACACTCAGTAGTGCGAGTCAACAGGCGCTGTATATTATCAGGTGAGTCACTGT
>JAPXFY010000029.1:47546523-47552058 GCA_030674185.1 Monoplex corrugatus
CCTGTCTGCCAACAATCCTCAATCCTTTCCATTCAGCCTACCGCCAGTGCCATAGCACTGAAACTGCCTTGCTACACATTCTCAACAATCTCCTCCTTGCAACTGATACTGGCAAAGTCTCTCTCTTCACACTCCTTGATCTGTCTGCAGCCTTTGATACCATTGATTATGGTATTCTCCTTTCTAGACTTCATCATACTTTTGGCATCTCTGACATTGCTCTCTCCTGATTCACTTCTTATCTATCAAACAGAAAACAAACTGTTCTCATCAATGGCACTTACTCTCAACCTGCATACCTGACCTGTGGTGTTCCACAAGGATCTGTCCTTGGCCCTGTTCTTTTCACTCTTTACACCTCCCCCCTGTCCACCATCATCAACTCCCACTCTATAAAACACCACTTCTATGCTGATGACACCCAACTTCAAGACAGTGACTCACCTGACAATATACAGCACCTCCTGACTTGCACCACTGAGTGCTACTCGGACATAAAAAATTGGATGACATACAACATACTTCAGCTAAATGATGACAAGACAGAAGCTATCCTCATTGGCACCCATCAGAAACTTTCTCAGCTGCCTCCTCTTTCTCTCCCATTATGTAACACATCAGTCCCAATTTCTGATTCAGCTAAAAGCCTTGGTGTCTGCATTGACTCTACCCTCTCCATAAACAACTTTGTTTCTCAAACTGCCAGATCTTGCTACTATCACCTCCGTCGTATAAGCCTGATCAGGAAGTATCTCTCTGTGGAAACAACTGCAAAACTCGTTCTCTCCTTCATAATGTCTCGCATTGACTATTGCAATTCACTCCTGTCCGGTCTTCCTGCCTCCACCACTCACATCCTACAGCACATTCAAAACAATGCTGCACGCCTTGTACTCAAAAAGAAAAAAGCTGACCACATATCTCCTCTCCTGGCACAACTTCACTGGCTCCCTGTATCAAAGCTCATACAGTACAAACTAGACACCATGTGCTACAAAAGCCTCAATAACGCAGCCCCCGATTACCTGTCAAGCCTACTTGAGATCTATGTTCCCTCACGTATCCTCCGCTCTCCTCTGATCCTCTGACTTTTCGCTTTCCACGCACTAAGCTCAATACCTATGGTCCCCGAGCCTTCTCTGTTTCTGGTCCACTCTCCTGGAACAAACTTCCTCTCTCAGTCCGTCAGCAACCTACTTTTGTCTCCTTCAAGTCCCTCACATTTTTTTTTTCTACTCTGCATAAAATCCTGACCTCACTCAATCCCCTCTGCAGCCTGTCTCCACTCTGAGGGGAATCACATTGCAATATATAATTGTATATAATATGCTCTCTATAATTTTCCATTGTTTTTATTCTTTCTCCCCATTTATAGCCGTGTGGTGTGTGTGTGTGTGTGTGTGTGTGTGTGTGTGTGTGTGTGTGTGTGTGTGTGTGTGTGTGGGTGCGTGTGTGTGCGTGCGTGCGTGCGTGTGTGTGCGTGCGTGCGTGTGTGTGTGTGTTTCAGCGATTAGATTTGATTTTATCAAGATTTTGCGATATATAAATAGTGTAATTATTATTAATTATTATTATTATGTATAATCTTACCACAGGTGTTCACTGTGATCCATTTGAACTGACTGGTCTGGTGGACTGTTGGCATCTGTCTCCTGGTGAATTGATTCAAACTGTGCACTGGAAATCAACATCAACTGTTTGAATTGAGCACAATTTCTGTCAAGGTTTGTGATGTATGGTGTGTGTGTTGTGTGTTGTGTGTGTGTGTGTGTGTGTGTGTGTTGTGTTGTGTGTGTATTGTGTGTGTGTATGTGTGTGTGTGTGTATGTGTGTGTGTGTGTGTGTATCTGTGTGTGTGTATGTGTGTGTTGTGTGTTGTGTGTGTGTGTATCTGTGTGTGTGTGTGTGTGTATCTGTGTGTGTTGTGTGTGTGTGTGTGTATCTGTGGTGTGTGTGTGTGTGTATCTGTGTGTGTGTGTTGTATCTGTGTGTGTGTGTGTGTGTGTGTATTCTGTGTGTGTGTGTGTGTATCTGTGTGTGTGTGTGTGTGTGTACTGTGTGTGTGTGTGTATCTGTGTGTGTGTGTGCGTGCGTGCATGTGTGTGTGTTTGTTTGTGTGTGTGTGTGTGTGTGTGTGTGTGTGTGTGTGTGCATGTGTGTGTTTGTGTGTATTGTCTGTTTGTGAGCTTGTGTGTTCGTTCTTTGATTTAACATCTTTTCACTATAAGTGATATTAGACGAGGGAGGAGGGAGGGGGATAAAAACGGAATAAAAAAATAAAATGCAGAACGATAGTTGGGCGGGTTGGATTGAGGCAGAGAGGAGATAGAGTAAAAGGCATAAATAGGTGGGAGAACAGGAAAATGGAACGAAAACTCTTTCAGCCCTGCGCCTTACAAATTGTCAGGCGTGACTGATCGTCTGTCAGCTCCTGCACCCGACAAATTGTCGGGCACACACACCCACTCACTTTCGGGTTCATTGGTATGAATATTCATTAAGGAAGGGACGTTACTCCGTCACTATTCCCTTCTGATAACTTCGAAGATTCCGCCAAGTCATTTTGAAGCAATTTCACGCAGTTTTTGTTGTTGTTGTTTGTTTGTTTTTTTGACGTCAAGATGGTTAAACAAGCTCGCTACATAGTGCAACAAGTTTTGGATGAAACCCTCCTCAATAAAGGCAGTGATTTTGAGCCTGAAACAGAAAAAAACGGCCTCTGAATCGAGTGTATCTTCGTCAATCGGCACTTCACTCAACAAAGAGCCCTTGCAACGACCAAAAATGGATGAAATTGATGAAATGAAGGTGGAAAATCAACCATCAACATCAAGTGGGCGTATTCATATTGATGCTTGTAGAATTCTCCGATATACTGTATGGCAAGAAAGCGACTATGACAGTGATAATGAGAATGAAGGCTCCTTTTGTCACTATCTAGCTATACAGTATGTTGGAGCAATCATACATAATAAAAATCAGTAGTTTTTGTAAATTTTCATAAAATTGTAATTAAGACTAAAAAATCAAATGATCTGAAAATTATATATGAAAGAAAACATTCATGCATCAGCAAGCATACAAAACTTAATGAATTTTGTCAAGCAGTTTTTGAGATATAGGTGTTTTATTGGGGTACCCGTTGATCGTAAAGTTCCCCCCCCCCCCCCCCACCCCAAACCCCCCAGGCTGGGAGAGCATTTCTCTTGTAAAACAGACAGGGCTGAAAGAGTTAACTCTAACAATTAACTTGAACAATATGAAGGGAAATTTTAACACTAATACACAAACCGTATAAAGTTAAAGTAATGCGTTAACAGGACTGTGAACTAATGATTCTGAAATTTTAACTAATAAAGATTGATCTCATGTAACATTTTGGAAATGAGTTTCAGAATACTTTTCTTGAGTAAACATTTTTGGTAAAAAGGAACGTAACATTTTGCAGTGGAATAAGCAGTGAAACAGTGTGTGTGTGTGTGTGTGTGTGTGTGTGTGTGTGTGTGTGTGTGTGTGTGTGTGTGTGTGTGTGTGTGTGTGTGTGTGTGTGAGTGTGTGTGTGTGCGTGCGTATTACCTACCAGTTTTTGTGCTGTAGAATTATCTGAAGCATTTGGTGTAAACAACTGTCTGCTCATAAACATCATGGTCCATACACAGCCTTCGTAATGTAGGATAACATTTCACAGTAAGGCAAGAACATAGCAGAGCATAGCCACCCCCCCCCCCCCGCCCTCACACACACACACACACAATCACACACACACACACACAATCACACACACACTCACACACACATCACACACAAACACAACAAACACACACACACACACCACACACACACACACACACACACACACACCACACACACACACACACACACACACACACACATGTTCTGAAACAAAACAAAAAAGGTTACTGAAACTTTGGGTCGTTTTGTCAAACAGTCACCAAAATGGAATTCAGTTACAGTGACTGTCATTGGCATGCAAGGTCACGATGTTCATTCAGGTCTATGATTTTTCATTGTCCCAGTAAGTTCAGGGACTGTACTGTTGGTGTGTCACTGACACAGTTCATGTACCCTGATAAGTTCAGGGACTGTACTGTTGGTGTGTCACTGACAAGTTCATGTACCCTGATAAGTTCAGGGGCTGTACTGTTGGTGTGTCACTGACACAGTTCATGTACCCTGATAAGTTCAGGGACTGCACTGTTGGTGTGTCACTAACACAGTTCATGTACCCTGATAAGTTCAGGGACTGCACTGTTGGTGTGTCACTGACACAGTTCATGTACCCTGATAAGATCAGGGACTGTTCTGTTGGTGTGTCACTGACACAGTTCATGTACCCTGATAAGTTCAGGGACTGTACTGTTGGTGTATCACTGACACAGTTCATGTACCCTGATAAGATCAGGGACTGTACTGTTGGTGTGTGACTGACACAGTTCATGTACCCTGATAAGTTCAGGAACTGTACTGTTGGTGTGTCACTGACAGAGACATGCACCTTGATAAGTTCGGGAACTGTACTGTTGGTGTGTCACTGACAGAGACATGTACCCTGATAATTTCAGGGACTGTACTGTTGGTGTGTCACTGACAGAGACATGTACCCTGATAAGTTCAGGGACTGTACTGTTGGTGTGTCACTGACAGAGACATGTACCCTGATAAGTTCAGGGACTGTACTGTTGGTGTGTCACTGACAGAGATATGCACCTTGATAAGTTCAGGGACTGTACTGTTGGTGTGTCACTGACAGAGACATGTACCCTGATAAGTTCAGGGACTGTACTGTTGGTGTGTCACTGACAGAGACATGTACCCTGATAAGTTCAGGGACTGTACTGTTGGTGTGTCACTGACAGAGACATGTACCCTGATAAGTTCAGGGACTGTACTGTTGGTGTGTCACTGACAGAGACATGCACCTTGATGAGTTCAGGGACTGTACTGTTGGTGTGTCACTGACAGAGACATGTACCCTGATAAGTTCAGGGACTGTACTGTTGGTGTGTCACTGACAGAGACATGTACCCTGATAAATTCAGGGACTGTACAGTTGGTGTGTCACTGACACAGATCATGTACCCTGATAAGTTCAGGGACTGTACTGTTGGTGTGTCACTGACAGAGACATGTACCCTGATAAGTTCAGGGACTGTACTGTTGGTGTGTCACTGACAGAGACATGTACCCTGATAAGTTCAGGGACTGTACTGTTGGTGTGTCACTGACAGAGACATGTACCCTGATAAGTTCAGGGACTGTACTGTTGGTGTGTCACTGACAGATGCATGCACCTTGATAAGTTCAGGGACTGTACTGTTGGTGTGTCACTGACAGATACATGCACCTTGATAAGTTCAGGGACTGTACTCGGGTTGTCATTTTTGACATGGTGTTAGTCCTGATATGGCTCTAGTAGTCGGCTGGGCTACAAGCAATATGTGTTTAACACAGCTCATGTTGTTCAATATTTTATCAGTACCCTGATACGTTTGTAGACTATACTGTCAGTGTGTC
>JAPXFY010000029.1:47552158-47554658 GCA_030674185.1 Monoplex corrugatus
GTCTTGCCGGGTCCTCCTAACCCCGCCTGCAAAACGGGCTAAAAGCGCCCTACCCGGAATCACAGTGTGGTTTTCGAGCAGAGAGTTTCCACGGTAGACATGGCTTCCCCCTTTCCCCAAAATTCCAGGAGAAGTGCAGGAGCACCCGGAGCCCCTGTATGGGGCATTCTTTGACCCCCCACCAAGGCCTTTGACCTAGTCAGCAAGAGGGCCCTTTTTCAGGGCTCTCCGAAAAATCGACTGCCCCCCCAAACTGCACAGCTTAATTGAGTCCTTCCACTCAAACATGAAAGGGATGGTGCAGTTCAACGGAAACCTCTCCAAGCCCTTCGACGTACGCAGCGGTGTGAAACAAGGCTGCGTCCTGGCCCCAACCCTCTTTGGAATCTTCTTCGCTCTCCTCCTGAGGCATGCGTTCAGCACAGCGCAAGAAGGGATCCACCTGCGGACCAGATCAGATGGCAGGCTCTTCAACCTCGCCCACCTCAGAGCAAGGACAAAGGTCCGTGAAGCCCTCATCAGAGACATGCTATTTGCTGACGATGCCGCAGTTGTGACCCATACTCAGCGGGACTTGCAGTCACTAATGGACCGCTTCTCCCAGGCCTGCAAAAATGTTGGTCTGACCATCAGTCTTAAGAAGACAAACGTCCTGGGCCAAGACACGCCATCTCCACCAGCCATCACCATTGATGACTACGAGCTTGAAGCCATCCATCAATTCACATATCTTGGGTCCACCATCACCGATAACCTCTCCCTTGACACAGAGGTCGACAAGAGGATCGGGAAGGCAGCCACAACACTAGCCCGCCTCACACAAAGGGTGTGGACAAATCCCAAGCTGACCACAAAGACAAAGATGGCTGTATACAACGCCTGTGTCCTCAGCACCTTGCTGTATGGCAGCGAGGCGTGGACCACGCATGCTCACCAGGAGAAAAGGCTCAATACCTTCCACCTGAGAAGCCTACGGCGCATACTTGGCATTTCCTGGCAAGACAAGGTGACCAACACCGAAGTCCTAACCTGCGCTGGCCTCCCAACCATGCATACCATGCTGAGACAGCGTCGGCTGCGCTGGTTGGGCCACGTTCGCCGCATGGAAGATGGTCGCATCCCAAAAGACATCCTTTATGGTGAGCTTGCCACAGGGCAGAGAAACATTGGCCGCCCACAGCTGAGATACAAAGACGTTTGCAAGCGTGATATGAAGGCGCTTGAGATCAACACTGAGTCCTGGGAGGACCTCGCAGACGACCGCAACAACTGGAGAACTACTCTCAAGAAACAGCTGCGGTTTGGTGAGGACAAACTGTCAGCTGCTGCAGCAGAAAAGCGAGTTCGCAGAAAAGGGATGACAGCCAACAGACCAGCATCAGCATACACATGCGACCGCTGCGACAGAGACTGCCTCTCTCGCATTGGTCTGTACAGTCACAGGCGACGCTGCTTGGACCAAGCAGACAGCCCATCTAGACATTAGAACGGATGTACTTTGTCCATGGTCGGTCATGACCGAAGGAGGCCTACTACTATAATATGTACATAGATGGATAGACAGGTAGATAGACATACATACATACATACATACATACATACATACATACATACATACATGCATATATACATACATACATACATACATGGATACATACATACATGCATACATACATACATACATACATACATGCATACATACATACATACATACATACATACATACATACATACATACATGTACATACATACATACATACATTCATACCATGGGTTTAATTACCTTAATGTCACCAGTCACAATCTAAAACGGAATTGAAACTCATCATCATTGTCAAGAAGTTATCACAAAAGAACTGGACGACAGACTGACGGGGCTGTGATTAAGGAAATATTGTTTTCATCGCGTTGGAACGAAGCGGGGGCTTTGCGCACTGACTGGGAAGGGGGGGGGGGGGCTTTGTGATAAATGACGAGTTTATACTGAGTGGCTACTTGTTTTTTTGATTAAGATCTTTCATTTTTTTCTTTGAAGATAAGATACTCAGATGCAGTCATTTACATGTAACCAAGATTGTTCCAGTTATAGACTGATGCAATACTTGTATAAGATATAAAATGTCAGCTAGTCAAAACATAGGCTAAGTAAGATTTCAGGACCTGGCCAGCTAATGGGTCAATGTGCAGGCTTAGTTAAGGCTTGTGACGTTGGTGTGTATGGAATTCATTCCAAGCTTTGAGGCGTCATCTTGAGAAACTGACAGTAAAGTTATCATTCATTATAACATGGTTGAAATTATGGCAGAGTCTGTGACCCTTATTGTCCTAATATCATGGTGACTTCAGTTTATGTTTTCTTTACCATTTATTTATCTGATGTGTAGATTCAAGCTGGCTCTTTAGTGTCAGCAGTGGCTTAACACGCGAAGTCAGAACTAGATCGAGGTGGCTGAAATGTGGTTTCTAAGTAGAAAGCTGATAGTTCCATAGATAGCAAAGA
>JAPXFY010000029.1:47559658-47569658 GCA_030674185.1 Monoplex corrugatus
TGTTAATACGGCATCATAATTATGGCACAGTGTTGTGTGGATTTTAAAAGCCCTGAACGCTCACTATAACAAAAATATGTATACAGAAAACAGAAATTGTGAAGTCACACAACAAAAACACCAAACATGTACTAACTCACGCAACAATGTGGCAAAGATCCTATTGGGAATGGTCATGATGGGGACAAGGAATGGAATCGGGAGAGAAATGGCGGAAGAACAGTGTGGATTTGTGGAAGGGAAAGGAACTATTGGTACCATATACATCCTGGGAGCTGTCGTGGAGATGTCAGTCGAGTTGAATGTGGATTTATGTGTGCTTTGTTGGTTGTACCGAGGCTTTTGGTTGGGTGGGACATGAAGAGTTGGTCGGCCAGCTGGAGGGACTCAATGTTGGTGGAACTGATCTACGAGTTGTCAGACATGTGTGTTGGGAACAGACGGCTGCAGTGGGGCTCTTTACAAGGTGTCAGGGGAGGAGTCGGGCAAGATTGTGTTCTGTCACTAGGTCTGTTTTCAGTTTACAACGAAGTCATCATGAGAAACCTGGAGGAATGCCCTGGAGTGAAGTTTGGAGGAAAGGTGATGAACAACATTCGTTGCGCAGATGATACCGTGCTGGTTGCAGATAGTGAGGGGGACCTACAAAACCTTGTGAATATAATAGAGATAGAGGGCAGGGATAAAGGGTTGGAGCTAGCTGGCATGAAGACTGAAGTCATGGTAATCAGTGAAAGACATGGAGTCCCCACATGCAAAGTGGCAGCGGACAGCATAACCTTGAGACAGGTTGATGGGTCTGAATGTCCGAGAGCAGTCGTCTCGCAGAGCGGCAGATGCACGTCGGAGGTGGCCAGCGGAGTCGGCCAGACCAGGACAGCATTCGGGAAGATGAGGGGCGTTCTTACCAATAGATGCTTTAACAATTAACATCGACATCGAGAAGAGAGTTCCTGAGTGTTGTATAGAGCCGATAGTGTTATACGGTTGTGAGGCGTGGACAATCAGCAGGCAAGGCCGAGGAAGGATTGGGGCAGCCAAGAAGTGGTTTCCAAGAAGAATGTTGAAAGTTCTATGGACAGCAGGAAAAATAAACAGGACGGTCTTGATGGAGGCAGACACAGGAGGATCATTCATGGGGAAAATAAGGAAAAGAAGGCAACATTTATGAGCCATTTTTTGAGGAGAGGGGAATGGAGCGTCTGGTCACGGCAGGAGGGCTGGACGGAGGGAGTGGGGGCTGGGTGGACCCAGGGGGGAGAGGGTGTTGGACGGACATGTAGGGTGGCAGAGGGCAGGGAGGGTGGAAAATGTGCTTGCGGCGGCAGGGGATAGATCCATGTGGAGAGTCATGATCGTCAATGCCATGCGGTAGGGCACATGATCAACATGGTAAAAACAACCCTGTACATGTATGTTTAACATGAAAAAAGTGTTGTATCATGCACAAGTAAATGCATATCGTGATAAACATGTATATGACTTTATACAGCTCGGTATAAATACAGCAATACACGACACAAGACTGTGTAGATCGTCAACGCTTGGACCTCCAAGAAAAGATGATGCAGCATCAAAGAACACAACAACAGACAAAAAGAAGTGAAAGCAGAGCAAACTGTTCTCATCAATGGCACTTACTCTCAACCTGCATACCTGACCTGTGGTGTTCCACAAGGATCTGTCTTTGGCCCTGTTCTTTTCACTCTTTACATCTCCCCCCTGTCCACCATCAACTCCCACTCTATAAAACACCACTTCTATGCTGATGACAACCAACTTCAAGACAGTGACTCACCTGATAATATACAGCGCCTGTTGACTTGCACCACTGAGTGTTACTCGGACATTAAAAACTGGATGACACACAATAGACTTCAGCTTAATGACGACAAGACCGAAGCTATCCTCATTGGCACCCGTCAGAAACTTTCTCAGCTGCCTCCTCTTTCTCTCCCATTATGTAACACATCAGTCCCAATTTCTGATTCAGCTAAAAACCTTGGTGTCTGCATTGACTCTACCCTCTCCATGAACAACTTTGTTTCTCAAACTGCCAGATCTTGCTACTATCATCTCCATCGTATAAGCCTGATCAGGAAGTATCTCTCTGTCGAAACAACTGCAAAACTCGTTCTCTCCTTCATAATGTCTCGCATTGACTATTGCAATTCACTCCTGTCTGGTCTTCCTGCCTCCACCATTCACATCCTACAGCGCATTCAAAACAATGCTGTACGCCTTGTACTCAAAAAGAAAAAAGCTGACCACATATCTCCTCTCCTGGCACAACTTCACTGGCTCCCTGTATCAAAGCGCATACAGTACAAACTAGACACCATGTGCTACAAAAGCCTCAATAACGCAGCCCCCGATTACCTGTCAAACCTACTTGAGATCTATGTTCCCTCACGTACCCTCCACTCTGCCTCCGATCCTCTGACTTTTCGCTTTCCACGCACTAAGCTATGGTCCATGAGCCTTCTCTGTTTCTGGTCCACTCTCCTGGAACAAACTTCCTCTCTCAGTCCGTCAGCAACCTACTTTTGTCTCCTTCAAGTCCGCTCTCAAAACTCACCTTTTCTCCTCTGCATAAAATCCTAACCTCACTCAACCTCCCCCCCCCCCCCCCTCTGCTGCCTGTCTCCGCTCGGAGGGGAATCACATTGTTATAATATATAATTGTGTATGGTGTGCTCTCTGTGGTTTTCCATTGCTTTTATTCTTGCTTTTATTGCTTTTATTCTTTCTCCCCATTTGTAGCCATGCGTGTGCGTGCGTGTGTGTGCGTGCGTGCGTGCGTGCGTGTGTGCCTGTTTCAGCGCTTAGATTTGATTTTATCGAGATTTTGCGCTATATAAATATTGTAACTATTATTATTAATTATTATTATTATTATTATTTTCCTGTCTTATTGTCACACTCATACACATTGACACACACACATACACACACACGCACATACACATACACACTCACACACACACACACACTCACACACAAACACACACACACACACACACAACCACACACAAACACAAAACACACACACACTCACACACAAACACACACACACTCACACACAAACACACACTCACACATACACACACACACACTCACACACACACACACACATACACTCACAAACACACACTCACAAACACACACTCACAAACACACAAACACGCACAAACATACACACACACACATACATACATTCATACATACATACATACATACATACATACATACATACATACATACATACATACATACATACATACATACATACATACATACATACAACTTTCAGCAAACTAACGAATCCTGATCGTTCTAATGTTTTGATTCGTTTCCTCTTGTTCGTTAAATTGTTTGATGTTACCTTATATAATCCATTGCCTTCATAATTTCATAGAATCATTCATCCCTTTGACACTTCTTTATCTTATCTTATTTTTTTATTTATTTAGTTACCTGTTTAAGTATCAATCTATTTATCTATTTGTTTATTTATTTATTCATTTATTTATCTATCTATTCATGTATTTATTTATTTACTTGCCTTTTTCTGTCTAAAAGCACACATGTGTATAGACGTTAAAAGAAATCACGAATAACGAACACACACACACACACACACACACACACACACACACACACACACACACACACACACACTCACTCACGCACACACGCACGCACGCACACACACACACAACACACACACACACACACTAACTAACTAACTAACTAACTAACTAACTAACTAACTAACTAACTAACTAACTAACTAACTAACGAAAACATCAGGATGAAAGACAGCATTCCTGATATTATACCAAAATATAATTATACACGCGCTGATTGGTCCTTGTTTCAGACTGTTCTTTCTAATCGAGATTTCACACATTATGAAAGTGAAAATGTAGACGTTGTGTTTTCTAAATTCCAGGAGTCAGTTCTAGCTGCTGCAGACCTTTCCATTCCGAAACTCAAAACGTTTAAGTCCAATAACCGTTTGGGTAATGTTTGGTGGACGGAGGCATGTGAGCAAGCAGTTCAGTATAAAAAAGAGAAATACAAAATCTACATCAAAAGCAGAAAACCTGAAGATCATATGGAAATGAAAAAAGCTAACACCCAGTGTAATAAAATCATCGCTGAAGTAAAGAAAAAGTATTGGGCATCATACTGCACAAAAGAAATTTCAGATTTCAAGGATTTCCATAAAGTCTGGACAAAAATGAATCAAATGAAAAATGGAGCCAACTTACCTAGGTGTCCAATAATGATTGATACAAGTCACAAATTTTTTTCCGACATGGACAAAGCTGAAACTTTTGTGGAACTTTTTGCCCAAAATAGTGAAGTAGATGGTTTGACTCCTACCTGCAAACACTACAGGGAAATGGCAGCTAACAACCCTATCTACACTGATCCAATACCTCAGAATGATCGCTGGTTTAATTCTCCAATCACCTTAGAAGAGTTAAAAAAACACTATCTTGTCTCTACACAACAAAAGGAGTTCGGTAGGTGTCGATGCAGTTTCAACTGAAATGATTAAACATCTTCCAGAAAACTATATTATTTTTTTACACAAAATTTTTCAGAAATGCTGGGTTGGTGGAACTATACCACAATTATGGCAAACGTCTGTTGTTATACCAGTATTAAAAGCAGGAAAGCCTAAAAACAATAAAAACAGTTACAGACCTATTGCTTTGACGTCCCATACGAGCAAACTATTGGAAAAATTGGTATTAAACAGACTTGTACATTACTGTGATAAAAATAACGTTATTCCAGTAAATCAGGCTGGTTTTAGAAAAGGGAGATCTACAGTTGAGCACCTGGTTAAACTTACCACTCACATCAAGAAACAGTTTGCCACAGAAAAAGTCTTTTAGCTTCATTTTTTGATGTGAAAAAAGCTTACGATCAAGTTTGGCATACGCGTTTATTGTACAAGCTGAAATCTATTGGTTTATCTGGCAATATGTATGATTCTATAAAGTTTTTTTAGCCAATAGAACTATTCAGGCAAGAGTGGGAACTAGTTATTCTACTTCACGACATCTTGATATGGGAATTCCACAAGGTTCAGTGATAGCACCGCTTTTATTTAATATCCTTATACAGGATCTTCCTAAAGCACTCTCAAATCGTGTTGTTTTGGCACAGTACGCTGATGATATATGTATTTGAAGAATATTACTTTAAAAAAGATAACTCCACAGAGAGCACAGAATTACATTAGGAAGTTGTATCAATCTGATCTTGATAATCTTGGAAACTATATGTTAGAAAATGGTCTGTCTTTGTCAGCGGAAAAAAACTAACATGATCTATTTAATTCTGGTGGTACTTTAAGTAACTTGCCTACTTTTAGATTGCTTGGTGAAGTGTTACATTACAAACAGGTTGTAAAATTTCTGGGAGTCTTTATGACACTGAAATTAAACTGGAATGTCCATTTTGATTATATTTCAACAAAAGCAAGAAAAGCCCTAAATTTTCTAAAGATAATAAGCCGATTACCTTAGGGAATGGATACAAACATACTAATTCATCTATCAACAGCACTTGTACGATCTAAATTATCCTATGCGCAAGAAGTGTTCTTCAGTGCACCAAAATATTTATTAAAGAAGATACAAAGCTTAGACTGCAAAAGTATTAAAATTGCTCTAGGTGTCCCTACTCATGCCTCTAATCTGGAAACGTACAAAGTTGCTGGAATTCTGCCTCTGAACAACTATCGTGAGCTAGCGACAGCAAAATTTGCAGTTAGAACTACTTCACAAACGGACAATTTTGTGAGTAAGGAAATTAAAATCAGGTCTGATGTTGACTTTCCAAAGCGAGCAAAAAGCATTTCATCACAAATGACTGTTGCAACTTACATATCTGACTTGGTCAAACAGTCTAACATAAATATGGATGAAATAGCTGAGACACCATCAACAATGCCTATCCCTACATGGGAAATGCAAAAAGCCTCTTTTGATATTGATTATACAGACGCTAAGAAATATGAAAACGTCAACATTTCGATATCCACAGCAAGAGAACACATCGATGAAAAATACCGTACCCACCTTCACATTTTTACCGATGGATCAGTCTTAGAAAATAAATGTGCTGGAGCAGCATTTTATGTTCCAAAATTTCAGATAAAAAAGTCATTTTTCGTTGGGGCAAACTTATCTATGTTTACAGCGGAATTAGTCGCTATTAATCAAGCATTGCATTATCTAGTAAATCTTAAACCCATGTCTTTCAAAGTAGTTCTCTTTGTTGACTCAAAATCTGTATTATATGCCTTACGGTCTTTTAATGCCAACACAAGACCTGATTTAATTACTGAGGCAAATCATCTTATACATCGTTTAAGGGTCAAAGGTACAGATATCAGTTTATGCTGGGTGCCTTCTCACGTTGGTCTTCACGCAACGAAGTAGTTGACAGAGCAGCTAAGCAAGGCGCCCAGAATGCTGATAATGCTATAGAATTACATGTTCATACCTCCGTAAAAGAAGCTTGCAACTTGCTCGAATCAGCCTCATGGACTCGATTTCATGAACATTCAGATGAACAGTTTGTGTCACAACAAATAATAAAACTTACCGTTCAAAATGTATGTAAAAAATTGCAGTATTCTTCCATGTATCATTTGAGATCGATTGTTGCTGTTTGTTTTCGTATTCAGCTAAACGCATTGAAAACAAAATATTGTAAAAATGTCAAGTGTATTTGCGGCGAACAGTTCACACTGTTTCACTGTTTATTCTACTGCAAAATGCTACGTTCTTTTTTACCGAAAATGTTTACTCAAGAAAAGTATTCTGAAAATCATTTCCAAAAAATTACATCAGATCAAACTTTGTTAGTTAGAATTTCAGAATCATTAGTTCACAGTCCTGTTAATGCATTACTTTAACTTTATTCGGTTTGTATTTTAGTGTTACAATTTCCCTTCAGTTGTTGAAGTTAATTGTTAGTGTTAAGTTCTCGTTCCATTTTACTGTTCACCCACCTGCTAATGTCTTTTTCCTCTGTCTTCCCTCTGCCCAAATCCAACCCGTCCAACTATCGTTCTACATTTTATTTTGTTCAATTATATCAGCCGTAAAAATTTAATCTGTTGTTTTTCAGCTGTACTATGAAAGAGATATGTATCACTGTTGTCTTGAAAGTCAGTAGATATTTCCTGAGTAATAAAAACACTGGCAGGTAGCATCATGTTGTCAGGCCAAAAACAGCCAAAGGTTTAAAGCAAAAAATCATTATCAGTACTGAAAATGTATGCTTGTATGCAAGTGATGTCAGGTAAGGTCACAAAAATCCTGTTAACTAGACCCAACAACGTCCATACAAACTGATACATTTCTTATGGAATTAATAGAGATTTACCCACATGCATTGCTAGATGATGTCTTCCCCATATGGTCATTTAGTTTGTGAACACGTTAACTGATGACTGCTTCCGAATGGGTCATGCAACGCTGAGACAGCCCTTCTCCCCCTATTCTTGGTGAAATGACCATCAATTGATGTCTGGAGCTGGCAGGCGACTGTCTGGAGAGTGGTGAGGCATTGTTGTTCTGGGTTCCATCCAGCACTCTCCAGTGTTTCTTGTTCAACATCCATGCAAACTTTCATATGGTATTAATACGGACTTCTCTGTATACGTTGCTAGATTTCACGTCTGAGTACACACTAGTTGCTAGATTACATGTCTGAGTACACACTAGTTGCTAGATTACATGTCTGAGTACACACTAGTTGCTAGATTACATGTCTGAGTACACACTAGTTGCTAGATTACATGTCTGAGTACACACTAGTTGCTAGATTACATGTCTGAGTACACACTAGTTGCTAGATTACATGTCTGAGTACACACTAGTTGCTAGATTACATGTCTGAGTACACACTAGTTGCTAGATTACATGTCTGAGTACACACTAGTTGCTAGATTACATGTCTGTGTACACACTAGTTGCTAGATTACATGTCTGAGTACACACTAGTTGCTAGATTACATGTCTAAGTACACACTAGTTGCTAGATTACATGTCTGAGTACACACTAGTTGCTTGATTACATGTCTGAGTACACACTAGTTGCTAGATTACATGTCTGAGTACACACTAGTTGCTAGATTACATGTTTGAGTACACACTAGTTGCTTGATTACATGTCTGAGTACACACTAGTTGCTCGATTACATGTCTGAGTACACACTAGTTGCTAGATTACATGTCTGAGTACGCACTAGCCAATGCATCAACATAATGTTTTAGTCCTCTTCTTCAGGACTGGCTTCAGTGTTCACACATAACGTATTTCATACAGAGTTTTCACACCATTGGTCACAGCCACATCATCTTACCTCACTCTGCCACCATTCTATGGGTAAGCAGCAATGTTATTTTAAACGAAAATATGAAAACAATAGAATAATCTAACGATGAATAACTCACATCTATGCATATTTATCACAAAGAGTATGATACGCCATCAAACATTTTCAACCAATATCATGTGCAATCAGTCAAAAACGGCAACCTTTCCAAAGCAATGGATAACTCAGCCAATAAGTAATCTTACTTATCACAAGAAATAGAAGACATCATTGGACAACTATACAATGTAATGCAAAATTATCTCCCCAAAATATGTCACTTCCATTGTGATGTGTAATCCAAAACCAGTAGCCAAACTTCATTTATGTCGGGAAGTGCACCCCCCTTAGTGATGCATAATCCAAAACCAGTCGCCAAACTTATCTATCACAAAGAATACAAAAATGGTACACTCTCCATAGTGATGTGTAATCCAAAACCAAGACCCAAACTTATGTACAGAAAGAATACAAAATGGTACACCCTCCATAGTGATGTGTAATCCAAAACCAAGACCCAAACTTATGTACACAAAGAATACAAAAATGGTACACCCTCCATAGTGATGTGTAATCCAAAACCAAGACCCAAACTTATGTACACAAAGAATACAAAATGGTACACCCTCCATAGTGATGTGTAATCCAAAACCAAGACCCAAACTTATGTACACAAAGAATACAAAAATGGTACACCCTCCATAGTGATGTAAGACCAAACTTATCCCAGAAACAAAATGACACCCCATAAATATCCTATCACAAAGAATACAAAAATGGTACACTCTCCATAGTGATGTGTAATCCAAAACCAAGACCCAAACTTATCTATCACAAAGAATACAAAAATGGTACACTCTCCATAGTGATGTGTAATCCAAAACCAAGACCCAAACTTATCTATCACAAGAATACAAAAATGGTACACTCTCCATAGTGATGTGTAATCCAAAACCAAGACCCAAACTTATCTATCACAAAGAATACAAAAATGGTACACTCTCCATAGTGATGTGTAATCCAAAACCAAGACCCAAACTTATCTATCACAAATAATACAAAAATGGTACACTCTCCATAGTGATGTGTAATCCAAAACCAAGACCAAACTTATCTATCACAAGAATACAAAATGGTACACTCTCCATAGTGATGTGTAATCCAAATACCAAGATCCAAACTTTTGTACACAAGAATTTGAAATGGTACACTCTCCATAGTGATGTGAAATCGAAACAGTGAGCCAACTTATTCACGTGTGGTACATGTGATTTAAACTTTGTTGCAGGACGTCAGGTTGTGTTGTATTAACTGTTGTGACCTGTGTGTGTGAAAGAAAGGTTGCACTTATTTGTTTTACCTGTTGTGTTTTATGTCTTGGTGATGGTGTGGTCAGTCTGTTGTGTTTTACCTGTGTGTTTGATGATGGTGTGGTCAGTCTGTTGTGTTTTACCTGTGTGTTTGATGATGGTGTGGTCAGTCTGTTGTGTTTTACCTGTGTTTGATGATGGGTTGGTCAGTCTGTTGTGTTTTACCTGTGTGTTTGATGATGGTGTGGTCAGTCTGTTGTGTTTTACCTGTATGTTT
>JAPXFY010000029.1:47577158-47622158 GCA_030674185.1 Monoplex corrugatus
ATACCTCTGTAGTTGTTGCAGTCGCTCCTTTCGCCCTTGTTTTTGTACAGGGTGACGATCTTGACGTCCCTCATGTACTGTGGTACAGCTCCCTCATTCCAACACTGACAGAGAACTGCGTGCAAAGGGTGCAGAAGAGAAGTCTTGCAGTGCTTGATGAGGTCTGGGGGAATTCCGTCGTTGCCAGGTGCCTTCCCTGATGCCAGGCTATCAATGGCCTTGCTGAGTTCGTCCGCAGTTGGCTCTGCGTCAAGTTCTTCCATTACCGGCATCTTGATGGCATCGAGGGCTAAGGGGGACACCATGTTCTGTGTGGAGTAGAGGTCGGAGTAGTGTTCTGCCCATCTTTCCATCTGTTGGCTAGGATTGCTGATTACTTCCCCAGTGGAGGATTTGAGGGGGGCGATCTTGCTCTGTGTTGGTCCCAGTGCCTTCTTGATGCCATCATACATTCCTCGGATGTTGCCTCTTTCAGCAGCACTCTGTATCTCTTCGCTGAGCTCTGTCCAGTACTCGTTTGCGCAGCGCCTGGCGTTAAACTGAACCTTACTTCTGGCAGCCCTGAGGATTTGCAGGTTCTTCTCACTGGGTGACCGCTTATACTTGGTGAGTGCGGCACGCGTGGCCTCAACAGTGGGAGTCATCTCTGATGATTTGGCCTCAACCCAGTCGTGGGACTTCACTGTTTTCTTCCCAAAGGTGGCCATAGCATTGCGGTGCATGGTGTCTCGTAGCGTTTCCCATCTCTCAGTGGCAGAATTTCTGAAAGGCCTCTGCGAACTGTTCTACAAGATCTGGCTGAGACATCTTGCTGACGTCAATGCGAGGGTTCCCTTGTTTCTTTGAGCAGTGGAACTTCTTTGGTTGTAGCCTGATCTTGCAACATACCAGAGAGTGGTCTGTGTCGCAGTCTGCGCTGTGATAAGAGCGAGTGTGGAGAACGTTTTTGATAGCGGCACGTCTTACTAGGATCAAATCCAGTTGGTGCCAATGTTTTGAGTGGGGATGCCTCCAGGAGACTTTGTGCTGAGGCTTCATCTTGAAGAAGGAGTTGGCGATGCACAGTTCATGGCAGGCGCAAAACTCAAGCAGTCGCTGTCCATTCTCATTCATTTTCCCCACTCCAAAGGAACCGAGGCAGAAGGGCCATGAGTCATTGTCTGCACCCACTCTGGCGTTGAAGTCGCCCAGGAGAACAAGTTGTTCTGTCCTGGGGATGTTCCTTATGGTTGATGCAAGATTTTCGTAGAACTCATCCTTGGTGTCTGGAGAGGCGGACAGAGTTGGGGCATAAACGCTGATGAGAGTGACATAGCCTTCGATGGTGTTGAGGCGGAGAGTCAAGAGTCCTTCTGAACCGCCGCTGCCTGGTTCAATCATGTTCAGCAGGCTGTTCCTTACTGCAAAGCCTACTCCGTGCTCTCTTGGGGCATCAGAACTCTTTCCTTGCCAGAAGAAGGTGTAGTCCCTTTCCTTTAGTGTTCCTGAGTCAGCCAGCCGTGTTTCCTGCAGAGTGGCAATGTCCACATTGAGCCTCTTTAGTTCGCTGTTTATGACGGCGGTTTTTCTGGCGTCGCTGATGTCTTGCAGATCTTGGGAGAGCCCAGGCATCATTGTTCGGACATTCCAACAGCCCAGTTTCACTGCTGATCCTTTTCCTGATCCGTTTCTTGAATTTGAATTTTTCTTTTTGTTGGTGCGGTAATTAACGACCTGCTTGTCAGATTTTCTCCTAATCTTCATGCACCCAATGAAGAAGGCCGGTCGTGGCGGGACAGCACCTAACTGGATGGGGGCTGCCCAGCTTAGGTGGGCGGCAGCTGTCCAGTAAGACACGAAGGTCTCTCCTACCGTCAAAAGCAACCCCTGGCGACAGCTCTACGCCAGTTGAGCAATGACTTATCACCGGTATCTGTTGCTTCCCGTGTTGTGTTGACACTAGTGTTAGTAGCGAGGCTGGAGTGTCCTCTCCAGGTCGTAGGTGCAGAGTGTTTGTGGATGAATGGACGGATGTAAGCCTGGGCAGTGTAATATGGAAGACAGGCTGTTGCCCATGCAATTTGTCCCCCCTCTCCACCTCGCTGACAGATCCAAAGGAACAGCAGGGCTGTTACGTTTTGGTGCCAACGCGGCCGCAGGAGCTGCCGGAAAGTGACAAAGTTTGCCATCCAACCACCTTAGGGGCCCCACACCGGATTTATTGTCAGGGTTTACTCCCTTAGCTAGATGGCCGTGGGTAGCTCTCCAGAGCTGGCGCCCTTTGATGGATCTAGCAACAACATGAAGAACAACATGAATAACAACAATCATCATCAACAGCAGCAGCATCGTCCTCGTTGTCATCATCATCATCATCTTCATCTTCATCATCATCACCCTAACAGTAATCATCATCATCATCATCATTGAAACGAAAAATTATAAGAAATGATCCTCGTTTTGGTAGTAAAAGGATCGGTAGCACTAGTAGTAGTTGCAGCAGCAGCACCCAACATGGTAGTAATAGTAGTAATTGTAGGAGTGCCAGTAGTAATAACAGTAGTAATTGTAGTGGTGGTGGTGGCAGCAGCAGCAGCAGGAGCAGTAGTAGTACTAGTAGTAGTAGTAGTGGTAGCAGCAGAAGTAGCAGTAGTAGCAGAAGTAGTAGTAGTAGTGGTGGTGGTAGTAGTATTGGTAGCAGTAGTAGTAGTAATAATAGTAGTGATAGTTGTGATTGTAGTATCAATAATAGTAGTGACAACAACAGCAGCAGCAGTAGTAGTAGTAGTAGTAGTAGTGAAATATGTAGTAGTAAGAATGGTACAAGTAGTAGTAGCAGTAGTGGTAGTAGTAGTAGTAGTAGTAGTAGTAGTATTGAAATATGTAGTAGTAAGAATGGTACAAGTAGTAGTAGCAGTAGTGGTAGTAGTAGTAGTAGTAGTAGTAGTATTGAAATATGTAGTAGTAAGAATGGTACAAGTAGTAGTAGTAGCAGTAGTAGTAGTAACAGCAGCAGCAGCAGCAGCATTTTTAGTAGTAGTAGTAGTAGTAGTAGTAGTAGTAGTAGTAGTAGTAGTAGTAATAGTAGTAGTAATAGTAGTAGCAGTAGTAGTAGTAGTAGTAGTAGTAGTAGTAGTCCTAAATGTCACAGAAATTAACATCTCATATGGTGAGTTTGAGACGAATGCCTTGATGATTGTTCCAACTCTGATTCTCTCTCTCTCTCTCTCTCACACACACACACACACACACACACACCACACACACACACACACACACACACACACACACACACACACACACACAAATGTGTGCACACATACATGTGCAAGGCACGCACACACATACATGTATACGCACAGAGCAGACGCATACACACAAGCGTACAAACACAAACACACAACACACACACACACACACACACACACACACACACACACACACACACACACACACACACACACACACACACACAATAACCAATCTTATTCATCACAGGAAATAGAAGACATCATCAAACAATTATACACTATCATGCAAAATTATCCGCAAAAGGCGTATTACTTCCATAGTGCTGTGAAATTCAAAGCCAATAGACAAACTTATTCATCACGAAGAATACAAAAATGATGCACCTTCCAAAGCGATGTGTAGTCCAAAACCAATAGCCAAACTTTATTTATGACAGGAAGTGCGCCACCCATAGTGACTGTTATCCAAAACCAATAGCCAAACTTATCTATCACACAAAGAATACAAACATGGTACACCATCCATAGTGATATGTAATCCAAAACCAAGAGCCAAATTTATCAATCACTGGGAGTACAATATGCCATCAACCATTGTTCAGAACGATCAAGGCTTGTGTGGTATTGACTGATTATGACAAAAGCAGTGTAGCCATAATGCAAACAGTTTGCAACTATGCTCATTTTTTCTGTTGTGTTTTACGTGTAGCTTTGATGACGGTGTGGACAGTCTGTTGAGTTTTACCTGTGTGTTTGATAGTGTGGTCAGTTAGCTGGAATGGTTAAGTTTTGTTTTGTTTTATTTTTAAGACGGGGTCTTTTTGTTTTTTACATTGTTTTGTTTTCGACTTCCTCAATGTTTTGCTGATTGGATAGTTAGGGAAGAAGACTCCCAAACTTTTCAGACAGATATGAAGACATAGGGAGACTGTGATGACTGCGTTGCTGTACTCACTCTGTGTAGCTCTGCCAATGGTGGTACTTCTGATGGACTGCTTCCTCTCTGAACGTGCTTTAGTAGTCTGTAATAATGATATCATCATCATCATCATCAGGTGCCCTGCTGCATGGCGTTGGCGATCATGGACTTCCATCTGTCTCTATCTCTCGTTGACCCCAGCATCTCCCCCGCCCTCCTCGTCCCCAGCCACTCTGCAAGTCCATCCAGCATTTTCTCCCTGGGTCTACCTGGTGCTCTCTTTGCCCCCAGCTTTCCCGTTGTGACCAAGTGCTCCAAATCCCCTTTCCTCATAAAATTGCCTATAATATTGCCTGTCTTTTCCTAATCTTCCTTATGAGTGATCTACTTGTGTCTGCCTCCATCAAGACTGTACCGTTTGTTTTCTTTGCTGTCCATGGAACTCTCAACATTCTTCTTAGAAACCACATCTCGGCTGCCTCAATCTTGTTCTGGCTTTGTTTGTTGACTGTCCACGCCTCGCATCCGTACAACAGTATTGGTTCTATATAACATTCAAGAACTCTCTTCCTGATGTTAACTGACAGACATTTGTGATGATAATAATAATAGTAATAATAATAATAATAACAATAATAACAACAATGGAAACAGTAGTGTTAATAATAATAGTGACAACAACATTAATGATGATAATGATGATGACAGTAAGAAAAATAATGGTAACAATAACAGCAGTGGTGATAATGACAGTGATAATATACCTTGCTGGCGTGGTTGATTAAAGCAATGGTTCTGTACTTCTTGCAATTTTTGACATTGCCATTCTTGTAAAGCATAACAAAGTCTTGAAGTTTCGAATCTGTTGGCCACTGATGAGTATTCCAGATTTTACAGCAAAGATGGTGCATTGCTTTTAGACCTTCTTTTCCGCCATGTTTTAAGAGTTCTCCTGGAATGTTATCAATTCTTTGGGATTTTCTTGTTTTTAACCGCCTGCTTTATTCCCTTGGCTTTGTTTCTCTCGAGACATGGCAGTGATCTTTTTTTATCAGGGTTTTCTCCTTTAGCCTTCGTGTTTAACTATACAACCACGAAGTAGTGGTGATTTTTCGTCATGGTTTAGTCCCTTAGCCTTATCTCTCTTGAGACAACCACGTAGCAGTGGTGATTTTCTGTCAGGGTATACTGCCTCATCCTTTGTCTCTTTCGAGACAACCACAAGGCAGTGGTGCTATTTACCCATAACTGGGGGTCTGGTTCATGGGCACCAGGGTGTATCAACACTCCAATGGACCTGTGTGCCGCACGTCTGGGGGCCAGACCTCCTCCAAGTTTCTTCACGGTTTTATCTTGAGTTATTGTGGTGCTTACTTACCATGCGTCATCATGGGCAGGCACTACGTAGGGTTTGCTGAAGGAGAGGCTCTACACTGACAGAGAAAGACTTGCGCAGTCTGCTCTACTCTTTGCAGACCTAAAAGCAACAATGCTAGGTCACATCAGTGCAGGCTGGAAAGGCTATGTACTGACAAAGACTTACGCACTCTACTCTTTATAGAGCTGCAAGCTGCAATGCTACATAGCAGTGCAGGCTAAACGTGAGAGGTGACAAGCACACAGTCAATAGCCAACACTGCACGCGTCACACCTGTCATTGAGACACACACTTAGACAATCACGTAGGTCAAACTTCAGTCACTGTGTCACTTCCCCTTTTCATGCTCAGCTTACAATATAACATTTTTCAAACATTTTGTACAGAAATATATGTATATCACCTTTCTAATGATTTTCAAAGACATGTATGATCCTCACTTCTTTCGATATCGGCGATAGATGACGATGAAGATGATGAAGATGGTGACAAACAGACTGCTAAGGACAGCAATGACGATGTAAAGTGTTTCCTTTTCCTCTGTTTCTGTCAACAGAAAATATCGTAGAATGTCACAATGTCTTTTCCGTCTGTTTGTCTGTGTGTCTGTGTGTCTGTCTGTCTATGTGTTTATATCTGAGAATAAGAAGAAGACGAAGAAGAAGAAGAAAAGAGATAGAGAGACAGAGAGAAAGACAAACAGACACACAGACAGGCAGAGAAAGACAGAGAGACAGAGACAGAGAGTGTTGTTGATTTGTCAGTCTTGGAGTTAGTGAGGGAGATGGAGAGAGAAAGAGAGAGAGGGACAGACAGACAGACAGACACACACACACACAGACAGACAAACAGATAGACAGACAGACAGATAGACTAAAGTACTTGTCCAAAAAAAAGCAATAAAATGAAATAATGAAAACAATAGAGAAAAAGAATGAAATACAAATCTTTAGAATGTTATGCATTTCATTACCTTCACATTTTGTGTCAGTCATCATCGTCATCAAGTGCCCTACTACATGACATGGCGTTGGTAATCATGGCCCTCCTATGCATCTATCCCTTTTAGCAGCAAGCACATTTTCCACACTTTCTGTCCTCAGCCACTCTGCAAATCCATCCAATGTTGTTTTTTGCCTGGGTCTACCTGGTGCTGTCTTTTCCCCCAGCTTTCCTTTTGTGACCAATGCTCTAATTCCCCTTTCCTCATAAAATGGCCTATAAACGTTGCCTGTCTTTTCTTAATCTTCCTTATCAATGAGCTTTTATGTATCTGCCTCCATCAACACTGTCTCGTTTGTTTTCTTGCTGTCCAGGGAACTCTTAACATTCTTCTTAGAAACCACATCTCGGCTGCCCATATCTTGTTCTGGCTTTGCTTGTTGCTTGTGTATGCCTTACAACTGTACAACATTATCGGTTCTATGTAACATTCAAGAACTCTCTTCCTCACGTTAATTAATAGGCACTTGTTGGTAAGAATGCTTTTCATCTTCTTGAATGCTGGTTTGGCCTTGGGCGATTCTGCTGGCTATTTCTCATGTGCATCTGCCATCTGGTGAAATAATCGTTCCCAGATATTTAAACTTATCAACCTGTCTCAAAGTTGTGCCATTTGCTGTTATTTTACATGAGGGGATTTCATGTTTTTTTACTGATTACCATGACTTCAGTCTTCCTGCTGTTCAGCGCCAACCTCTTATCTCTGCTGTATTTCTATTATTTTCTCAAGGTTTTGTAGATTCCTTTCATTTTCTGCAACCAGCACGGTGTCATTTGCGTATCGATTGTTGTTTATCATTTTTCCTCCAAACTTTAATCCGGGGTATTCTTCTAGGTTTCTCATGATGTTTTTGCTGTAAAATGAAAACAGATCTGGTGACAAAACACGACCTTGCCTGACTCCTCTTTTAATATTTTGGAAAGAGCTTATATCGTTTTCTATTTTCATTGCAGCTGTTTGTTCCCATATTTCTGATTATTCGTAGATCTTTTCCATCAATTTTGAGTCTTTTTAGTTGGTTGATCAATTCTTCATGTCTTACCTGATCGAAAGCCTCGGTATAACCAACAAAGCATAAACATACATCCTTATTTAACTCCATGTAGGGCATTGATATTCCTTTCCCTTCCACAAATCCACACTGTTCATCTGCTATTTCTATTTTGATTCTATTCCTTGTTCTCATCATGATTATTCTTAATAGGAGTTTTGTTACACGACTAATCAAGCTGACTGTGCAATGGAGTTTGTATTCTATAGCCCCTGTTTTCTTTGGAAGTGCAATACCAAACTCCTCCAGGGCTTCAATCATCTCTATAGTAATATAGTCTGGTCCTGGGACTTTTACTGGTTTAATCTTTTTCAGTGCTGCTCTAACTTCTTTTTTTCATTATGAATGATTTTTCAACATTCTTTCTTGTAATGTGTTCTTTGTTTCTGTCATTTTCAAAAAGGTCTTTAATGTACTGTCCCCATCTACCTAATACCTTGTCTTTTTTCATGATAAGCGTACCATCTTTCGATTTCAAGCGACCAGTTGATGTGCATGTATTTTTCCTGAGGACAATGTCCTCAGTTCTTCTGTAAATACCCTAAAGATCCGTTTTGTGTCGGTCTTCTATTTCTTTGCATTTTGTTTTCAGCCAAGCTTCCCTAGCTTCATTGCACCTATTCCTGATTTTTTGTTTCTCTTCCTGTATATTTCCTCCTTTCTCTTAGCCTTCCTCCGTTCCTCCATCAAGCCTAGAATTTCTTTTGTCATCCAGTTGCATTTCTATCTACTCTAGGGATTTTTCAGAAGCTTCATTTATCGAGTTTCTCAACTTTGTCCATTGTTCCTCACTGTCACCAACGTCTTCCAGAGCACTTAATTTGTTTTGAACATGTACGTTTAATTTTTTACGTATCGCTTCATCTCTCTTGAAGAGTTCAAGATTTAGCTTGATGTTGCTTTTGGTCTGTTTCCTGTTCCTGAATTTCAGCCTAAATCTTCCCATTACAGGATTGTGGTCACTGTTGCAGTCTGCACCTGGAGTGTTTTTGCTGTCAGCAAAGAATTCTAAATCTTTTTTTCGATCAGGATGTAGTCAATCTGATTTTTAGTTTTATCTCATGGACTTATCCAAGTCCATTTTCTTCTATTAGGCTGCTCAAACCAGGTGTTTCCTATAATGAACACATTCATCTGTGCCCATTTTACCAGTTTCCCTCCACTTTCATTTTGTGTACCATGGTCATGAGGTCCAACTATATCCTCCACCATATCCTGTCCCACTTCAGCATTAAAATCTCCCATTATTATTGTAACTTCTTTGTGATTTACATTGAGCCTTGGCCTTTTCTAATACTTCATAGAAGTTGTCAATTTCGTCCCGAGTTCTTGCGGATTTGGTGCATACACCTGAATGATGTTTATATCAAATGGCTTTCCATCCAATTTAACCAGCAAAACTCTGTCGGACACAGCCAAGTATCTTTTAACTGCTTTTGATTTGTCCCTGTCAATTATGATGCCACTCCTCTTTCGTGTGTGTTTCCACTAGAATATATTATTATAAGCTCTACTGATGTTATCATGTCTGCCCTTTCTATCTCATTCCCCTAGTCCTGAAATATTAATGTTAAGCCTTTCCAACTCCAATTTGACATTCTCTAATTTTCCCTTTTGCAGCAATGTCCTCACTTTCCATGTTGCAATAGTTTTTTTAGATTTAACGCAGCCCCTATTTACGTCGTTATCCTCATTTTTCTTGTTTTGTCTGGCCATAAATTTGCTTGGGAAAGTACGATGGTGGTTTCCCGTTGCCTTGCATCGGTTTGTGTCTGGTCTTCTCCAATAGCCTTTGTCATTCCCACGACTACCTACAAGGCAGTAGGAATGGGTTTTTTTCAGAGATTACTCCCTTAGCCTTATTCTCTCCTGAGATATCCACAAGGCAGTCGAACTATTTACCCATAGCTTGGGGATCTGGTTCGTGGGCACCAGGGCATATCCACACTCTGGTGGGCCTGCGTGCTGCACGTCTGGGGTCAGACATTTGTGACAGATGTGCTGTTATTTTCACACTAAAAGTTTTTGCATTTTCGTTGTTGTGTACGGTTTTGGCTCATTTTGCTTTTGTGGATTGGAGCACCCAGTGTTGTTTTCGGTGTCTTTATTCTCATTGGTTGAAATGGGAAATATTTTGGGATTGGCCGTAAAGTTGAAGCGTGGAGTGCATGTATCATGGAGTGCGTGGAAGTGGAGTGTGTGTTGAAAAATCTGCGAGCTTAAGTTCGGTTCTACAGAAATTGCCAGGTTGAGCGTCGCGTTTCCTTGCTGGCTGAAGAGAACTAAAAAAGTCTGTTTTGTCGTAAGCTGCTAATAATATGTTATTTATTTAGATTACTAGTGTTTGAACCAAAGTTTCCTTTTGCAGTATTAATTTACCATCGGATTTTTTTGTTGAGTGTTAGCATGAGAAATTTACTTTACCAAAAATTGAGACTTGAAAAGAGTATATAGGACCCAGTTGAATTAGCCTGTTGTGAAAAAAGTTATAGGAAAGTCAGGATTCATGGATGAATGATAGATAAGGGAAAGAATTTGTTGTAAGCTTTCGATGTGAAGAAATGTAGTTGTGTAAAAGTGAAGTGAATTAAGTATCTTGGCAGTTAAGAGTTGTATTGATTTGTAGTCCTTGATTTAATGTTTTATGAATTACTGTTTTGGGGTTTTGATCTTTGAATAATGTACAGTCAGTGTGATTTTTATGGACAATTCTATGTATTGAGAGTTTGGACTTTTGAAACATGAATGGCAAATTTTGTGTTAAATTCTTTATTGTAAGATGTTTGTTTGTGTGTTTAATGTTAATGAAGTTAAGTTAGTGGTTATCTTTTGGAAATTGATAGTGTAGAATATTTGCTGTATGGTACTGTGAATGTAATTTGCCTGTGAGCTTTTAAAAGGCAAACAGTAATGTTTTCGGATAAACGTCTGTCAACCATATATTTAGATATGGTGTGGCCATTGACCCCATAATTTCATTGGCATTTTTGTAGATGGAAGTACTTAGCAAATTCTTTCCTATCTACAGCTTCTGACGTGGGGAGCTGCCTGGTCTGACTGGTTTGCAAGGGAGCCACATCTGCGTTAGAATATGCTTTCGAGGGATGGATGCCTGATCCAGTCCCTAGTCCTATGCTGATAGGACTCTACTGTATACCTGCTGTGGACGTGTCGTTTAATGACGTCTCTGTGTTCTGTTTTTGCTCCCCGGAATTGTGCAGTGACGACAAAAGGTTTAAATACAGTGATGAACTGATTGCTGGACAATAATATCGATGCTGTGAATTATATGTCCGGGAGATGTTAATGCAGTGAAGGATTTCCTTATGAAAGGACTGTTGGGAGAAAACATCTGAACTGAGCGATTACATGCCTTCTGTTGAGCAGTGGGAAAGTTGTATATTTCTCTATTGTTATATGTTTGGGGATGAACTCAGGGATTCTGACTGATTATACATATTTAAACATACTGTTTTGTTTGCAGAGGTTGTTGTAGTGACTGAATGGAGGGTTGTGTGTGATTGGGGAAAACACATAGAACACGCACCTACACACACACAGTCTACTTTCATTCTCTTTTGTCGTCAGTCACTCGTAACCCAACTTCTGTAACCTTGAGTTTTAGCCTGAGTCTGAGAGGTGCTCATTTACCACATGTCGCCACGTGGAGGCATAAAGTAGGGCTTGCTGATGGAGAGGCCATGTACTGACAGACACTTACGCATTCTACTCTCTTTTTCACATAGCTGTAAGCAGCAGTGCTATCATTAATCAAACGATCTCAGTGAGTATTCTAGTGACTAGTTTCCCAACAGCAACGAACACAATGACCTTAGTTTGATTTGAATAATAATTTCACACATACCTAAGACATAAGCATTTTATATAGTTCACATTTTAGCTATACAGTCCAAATGTTGTACAATGTTAATGTGAACACTATAGCTATAGCAATCCAAATATTGCACCATGTTTATTTAGAAATCTTAGTTAAGGCAGTCCAAATACTCTACCATGTTTATTTGAAAATTTAGTTATGGCCATCGAAACACTGTACCATGTCTGTTTCAATATTTTAGTTATGGCAGTTCAAATACTGTAGCATGTCTATTTGAATATTTTAGTCATGGCAATCCAAAAAACTGTACCGTGTTTATTTGGACATTTTATCTATGGCAGTCCAAATATTGTATCATATTCATTTGGAATTTTCATCTATGGCAGTCCAAATATTGTATTATGTTTATTTGGATATTTTAGCTATGGCAATTCAAATATTGTATTATGTTTATTTGGATATTTTAGCTATGGCAATCCAGACATTGTATTGTGTTTGTTTGGATATTTTGGCTATGGCAATTCAAATATTGTACTATGTTTGTTTGGATATTTTAGCAATGGCAATCCAGACATTGTATTATGTTTGTTTGGATATTTTAGCTATGGCAGTCCAAATGTTGTATCATGTTTATTTTGACCTTACATGACTTCCATATACAACAGGCACTCTATCAGATATCGGTTTATTTCGTTTAGTTCAAATTTAGTCACAATCCACTGGCATACGACCAGAACTTCTTTGCTGTACTTATAGATAAACTGGTTTGGGTCATCGTCTCGTTGGCCTTTCATACAAGACACAAACCCTAATTCTGGATGTCAAAACAGAGATCACTCGTTCAACTTGATGAAAACTCAGAACGAGTTTGACAGCTTGTGATCTGCAAAACGTCATCTGTGTGGGGTTGACATGTGTATTGTGACGTCTGCAGGGTTGACATGTTTATTGTTGAGGTGCGCAGGGTTGACATTTCCATTGTTGAACTGTGTAGGGTTGACATGTTTATTGTTGACGTGTGCATGGTTGACATGTCCATTGTTGACGTGTGCATGGTTGACATGGTCATGTTGAAGTGTGCAGGGTTGGCATGTTTATTGTTGATGTGTGCAGGGTTGACATATTTATTGTTAAAGTGTGCAGGGTTGACATGTCATTGTTGAAGTGTGCAGTTTTGACTTGTTCATTGTTGAAGTGTGCAGGGTTGATATTTTCTTTTTTTTTTTTTTTTACAATGTTAAGATCAAGACACGATCTTCATGATGTAAATGAAAAATAATTACCACTGGACGTTTCAATGTCCTTGCTGTCAACTGGCTTATCATTGTACGGTGGTTTTTCAGAAGACTTGCTGGTGATGGTGGTGGTGGTAGTGATGGTGGTGGTGGTGGTAGTGGTGGGGGTGGGGGTGGTTTTGATCGTCGTCGTCTTCTCAGGCTCTGTAGACGTTACAATAATTTCTTCTCTGGTCGTTGTTCTCTCTGACAAAAAAGACATGATTAAGGAAAGAAGGAAAGACAATGAAAGTTGAAAAAAATATCAGAAAGCAGGAACTGATTTATGAAATAGATGAATTAATAAATGCACAAACAAATGAGTAACCAAATTAATTAGTTATTAATAGACAAACAAGAAACAAATCTTCAATTTGTATTTGAGCCATCCATTTAATAGTGTTATCCAAGCAACTGACCATGAAATAAATGCCATGAACACAAAAATCAAGCCAATAAATACATAAATAACAATGAGTAAATAAAGCAATAAATCAATTGTGACAGAAAGAGATGAGACAGACTGCAGTCACAATGGTGAAAACAATTGCCTTTATTTATATGGACGGTCACAATGGTGACAACGATTGTCTTTATCTATATGACAGTCACAATGGTGAAAACAATTGTCTTTATCATATGACAGTCACAATGTGAAAACAATTGTCTTTATTTATATGGACAGTCACAATGGTGAAAACAATTGTCTTTATTTATATGACAGTCACAATGGTGAAAACAATGTCTTTAATTTATATGGACAGTCACAATGGTGAAAACAATTGTCTTTATTTATATGGACAGTCACAATGGTGAAAACAATTGTCTTTATTTATATGGACAGTCACAATGGTGAAAACAATTGTCTTTATTTATATGGACAATCACAATGGTGAAAACAATTGTCTTTATTTATATGGACAGTCCCATACACACTCCACCCAAACTGCATCATATTCTAGCTGTTTTATTTAATGAGAGACTGATACAAGGACAGACGTAGAACCATACGTTATATAGGACCTACAGACCTTGCCATGTCTAATGCCTACGTGCTGGCTTGTGACCTACGCCATGATCATTTTGAATCTGATCTATCATTTGGCATCTGTAGTGTCAGTGCGTATGGAATTTATTCCAAGTGAGGGGACGCAAATTTGCGAAACTAACTAAGAATAATGCTTTTCTGACGATACATTTTGACAATTTCTTTTTCTTATTTGTCTTCATCAATCACATTATCAATCTGCATATAACATTAGAAATCACAACACAATCTAAAAATGGAACAACAATGTTCATAATAAAGACAATAACGATATGACGACACAGACAAATTCTAGAGGAATGGATCAGCGTTAGTTAAATAAAGGCAACAAAGCATTCCATTTATGTTATCAATGTAAGGCTTACAATACAATGATAAACATACATTATCATCTGTACAAACCAATGTTGCATATGTAAGTTACAGATAAAGATCTTCATGTTGCATCGAGAAAGTCAGACAATGTCAAATGAAATAGCCAGTTATCATGAAATTGATAATAACTTCCATCAAATTTAGCAACATTTTCCACAATTTTGTAACTAGTATTTACGTCTTCTGTGAACTAAAATTGTAGGGAAAGATGTTATCAATGTAGGGGAAGATGTTATCTATTTTATGTTTATAAATGTACATTTTAGGAAATATTAATAGCATGAAATCAAAGCCACATTTGTCCTAAATCAACAGTGTGTTCGAAATAAGATAATATTTTCATTTACGTTGGTATCAAACTTCAAAAGACACCTTCCATTCAAAACTTCTTTTTAATTTTTTTTTCTCATTGAATTTTACTGAGATACTACTTCAGACACACAAAATAATCAAAGGTAAATATCTGTTCCCGCTAAAAGCCACTAACTTTGTTATCAATATATTGCATTTGTTTCAAAATGATATTGTTTGCTGCAAGTATGTTGTGGCTATTTTGCAAGTGGAATCATCAGTGACGAGGATTTTGAAGAAAGGGAGGAGGATGACAGAGAGTTTGAGTTGTCTAAAAATGACAAACAATCCCATGTTTAAGAGATACAAACAATCCCATGTTTAAGAGATACAGACAATCCCATGTTTAAGAGATACAGACAATCCCATGTTTAAGAGATACAGACAATCCCATGTTTAAGAGATACAGACAATCCCATGTTTAAAGATACAGACAATCCCATGTTTAAAGATACAAACAATCCCATGTTTAAAGATACAAACAATCCCATGTTTAAGAGATACAGACAATCCCATGTTTAAGAGATACAGACAATCCCATGTTTAAGAGATACAGACAATCCCATGTTTAAGAGATACAGACAATCCCATGTTTAAGACATACAGACAATCCCATGTTTAAGAGATACAGACAATCCCATGTTTAAGAGATACAGACAATCCCATGTTTAAGAGATACAAGCAATCCCATGTTTAAGAGATACAGACAATCCCATGTTCAAGAAGGACAGACAATCCCATTTTCAAGAGGGACAGACAATCCCATTTTCAAGACGGACAAACATGTTCAAGAGGGACAGACAATTCTATATTAAAAAGGACAGACAATCCCATGTTCAGAACGGACAGACAATCACATTTTCAAGGGGGACAGACAATCCCATGACCAAGAGGGACAGACAATCCCATGTTTAAGGGGGACAGAAAATCCCATGTTCAAGAGGGACAGATAATCCCATGTTCAAGAGAGACATACAGTCCCATGTTTATTAGAGACAGACAATCCCATGTTCAAGAGGGACAGATAATCCCATTTCAAGAGGGACTGATAATCCCATGTTCAAGAGAGACATACAGTCCCATGTTTAATAGGGACAGATAACCGCATATACAAGAGGGACAGACAATCCCATATGTGCTCACATCCAAGTGTGTCATTGATACACAGGCAGACCTATTAACGTTACACCTCTGCAAAACTCTAGATGCTGACAAGATCTTGAAGTGGAATGAGCCACGTGGAGAGCGGGGTGTCTATGGATGTCTGAAGTGACAACACTAGTATGATTGGAACAGTAATACAGGCACAAAACAGTTTAGATTTTATATTGGTGGCAGGGACTGAAATCAGAGACAAAAATGTTGAATCCACAGCACTGCCAACAGAGCCAGACAACACGTGTATAACAACAAAACAGATACACTACGTGTACACATACACTCACACATATGCACACATCCACACACAATTATGCACAAGTCTATCTATCAATCTATGTCTATAGCTACATCTATCTATATCTATCTATCTATCTATCTATCTATCTATCTATCTATCTATCTATCTATCTATCTATCTATATATCTATCTATCTATCTATCTGTCTGTCTGTCTGTCTATCTTATATCTATCTTATATATATATCCATGTATCTTTATTATCTCTCTCTCTACATATATATATATATCGAGAGAGAAAGAAAGAGAGAGGGAAAGAGAGAGATAGAAAGAGAGAGAAAGAGCGAGAGAGAGAAAGAGAGAGAGAGAGTGCAATACAGCTGAACCAAGGAAGTCACAAGCATTAATCTAAGGATTTTGGAGATATTTCTGAGAATTATCTTATATGCTTTATGAAATTAAGCAGACAACTGCTTTGTCTTAAAGACACTGGGGGAATAGAGGGGGGGGGGGGTTCCATGTTGCTGGGCCAAAAATAGAGAAGGATTTCTTTCTGCAAGCTGTTAGTGAAAACCTAGGTAAGGATCAGAGAGAAGCTCCTTGAGACCTGAGAGCTTTGGAAGGTTTTTAAGACAGGAATTCTGACATAAATGTTGGCATCGCATTCGAACTTAAACACTGACAGCAGAGTGTGGCAGTTTTAAGCAAGCTCACCATGTACATGTAGAAAACAGCTGGTTCTTTTCACATTACTCCATGGTATAGTGTCACAGAGGTACTGACCAGCGTGACTCTTTTGTGCAGCAGGGATTTGGATGGTAACATCACGTGACACAATGGTTTCGTTCAAGATATAGTCAGGGCGCATAATGGGACACCAGAAGTGTTTGTACAAGCCACACGCCAGAACCTTACCTTGTGGACAATTTATCATATAAATAATCATCATCATCATCATCATCATCGTCGTCGTCGTCGTCGTGGTCGTCGTCGTCATCATAATGTTGAAACCTTACATCGTGGACACTGTATTATATATTAATCTAATATGTCATTGTCATTTCCACCATCGAAGTCGTCGTCATCATCATCATCATCATTACAATCATAATCATCATCATCATTACGATCATCATCATACTAAACCTTACATTGCGGGCAATGTATTATTCATTGTAAATCATCATCGTCCGCATAATGGTTTATCAGACACATCACCCATCACCTGTCAGCATCATCAAGTTGTCCCTGGTAATATTACGTAAAAAATCCACTTTCAGGGTTTATCAGAGATACATCATCCATCACCTGTCAGAATCGTCGAATTGTCCCTGGTAATAGTATGTAAATATTCCACGTTCATGGTTTATAAGACACACATCACCCATCACCTGTCAGCATCATCAAGTTGTCCCTGGTAATAGTATGTAAAACATCCACTTTCAGGGTTTCTCAGAGATACACCACCCATCACCCGTCATCATCATCGAGTTTGATGGTAGTCACTGCAGCAGACGTAGCATCAACTCATCTCCAGTTACTCCAGTCTTGACTTTGCTGTGCTACATCCTAGATCTTCATACTGATGATGTTGGTGATGTTGTTCATACAGCAGGTGGGTGGTCTGCCCAGATTTCTGTTGGCCTCAATTTTACTTTGCAAAACTGTTGTCATCAGGGATTTGTTGATGTTGTGGATGACATGTCCGTGTATTTCATTTTTCCTTTGTTGATTTCTGCCAACAATTGATGTTGGGACTGTGTGTTTCGTTCACAATGCTTTCATTTGTTCTTTTATTGGTCCATTCGACTTGAGAAGCTGCCTGTAGAATCACACATATGCTGCTTCCATCATATTTTCATCTGTTTTTCTGTATGCCTAGGCTTCACAGACACGTGGCATTACTGACCAAATCAGACGTTTAAAAATTTTAAGGGCCGTTCACATGGTTCTGTGTTTCTAAATGTTACTGAGTTGGATCATTCTGTTTCACCATTCCTACACTTATGTTGATGTCTTTAATACAGGTGCCATCATGACCTTCAACTTAGCCAAAATATGTAAACTCACTCACATAATATTAAGCACTCTTGGTGATTTGAACATCTCAGTATACTTGACTTTCTTCTCCTTCTATGTGCATTGTTGTTGTCTTCTTTGTGTTTAAATATAGACCTGACTTCTTGCTCATTGCATCAACTCTGCATATAATTCGTTTCATGCTGGTGATATTGTCCGACATCCGTGCAGAACCATCAGCATATCTTACATTTGTTATTCCCATGTTTTCAATACCTGCTTCTCCCACAACCTACTCTGTGTTTATGTTGAAGACATGAGGTGAAAGTATTCAACCCTGTTGGACTCCTTTCTTGATGCTCAGATATTCGCAGTTTTGGCTGTTCCATCCATTTTTTTTTGTCTTTGCATAAGGCCACAATAATAGAGATAAGATTTCAGGGAAGCTAATCTCCTTTGTGGTGTCCAAACGATGATGGTATATGACACTGTCAAATGCTTTGTTGTAGTCGATGAAAAATAACGAAGTCCTCTCTTGTTCCCTTGCAACATGACAAACTTGTAGTTTCCAGTCTGTTGACCATTCACATGTCCTCCACATCTTACACCTTCAGTGTGCAACGCTTTAATTCTTGATTTGCCACAACCATAATACATATATACAGAGAAAGGTGGAAAACACGATGGCGCTGCACTGTGTTGCTGCGCTTTCCTAGGTGACAGCAGTACGAAACTGACATGGTAAATCCAACCAGATAACAAGAACAACAAGAAAGACCCAGATACAACAATTACATATATGATCATAATGAACATTAACAAGATCATCCTCAATATCATCATCATGGTCAACTACAAGTACTGTTACCATTACTACCTGCTGCTTCCTGTTTTCATCTGCCACTCAGTGTTATGCGCACACATCTATTGATCTATCTGTCTATCTGTCTGTCTGTCTATCTGTCTATCTATCTCTACTCTACCCTATCCCATCCATCGTATCTATACTATCTATCTACCTACCTATCTATCTGCCATATCTATCTACTACCTATCCATACCATCTATCCTATCTATCTACTAACCTATCCATCCATACTATCTATCTATCTATCTATCTATCTATCTACCTATCTGTATATCTATCTATCTATCTGTCTGGCTGTCTGTCTGTCTATCTATCTATCTGTGTATCTATCTATCTATTATCTATCTATCTATCTAATGTATCTAACTATCTGTCTATCTATCTATCTATCTATCTATCCATCCATCCATCCATCCATCCATCTATCTATCTATCTATCTATCTATCTATCTGTCTGTCTGTCTGTCTGTCTGTCTATCTATCATCTATCTATGTATCTGTCTGTCTGTCTATCTATGTATCTGTCAGTCTGTCTATCTATCTATCTATGTATCTATCTATCTACCTAGGTGTCCAAGGTTGTCATAGCCGAGGGGTGGCAATGAGGACAAGCTCCCATTGTCTATAAAATGCCCCTCACGGCGCGCGTCTCCAACAGCCTCTGACAACTAAGTCCAGCTCCTAGCCTGCTCATGTGGCTTAGATATAAGCCCGGCGGAACTGCTACTACTGATAGGAGAAGGGGTGAAGGCGGGTTACTGGCGCCTGAAAACCAGTGCTTTGGGTAGATGGGGCTCATCAGTCTGGGAAGACAGCTCATCTAAGAGAAGGAAAACTGATTTCAAACCTCCGCTGCCTTGCGGCCATACCCACTCATAGGAAAGGCTTCAGGAGTCAACCCTGAGGAAAAAAACTGGAGCCGGAGTCCCCAAGGCAGTCCAAGGCTGTATACAGCAACGTTCTGGCAACTCCTGCGACGGCACTGAAACCATGTGTATCGGCGCTTGCCTTTCCAATGGACCATTCCAGCGACGTGGAGAGGGGTCTGGGCAGGTAACACTGCCTCCATACTTCTACCCAGGCTTGCGTCTGGAGAGTCACTCACTTCGCTTGCAGTCGACTAAACACGAATAGCAGCACCGTTATAAGTCGCAACCATTGGCGTAAGTCACGCCAGGCTGCTCGACGGTGGGAGAGGTCATCGCATCTCACTGGGCAGCTACCGCCCGCCTTAAGCTGGCAGTCCCCAGCCAGGAAGGTGCTGCCCCGCCACGGTCCGTTAGCCTCACTGGGTGCGTGGGGTTTAGGGTGAAAACCGACAAACGGATCGACAACTGTGCACCAGGCAACAGAAAAATGAAAACTCCCGCCCTGAAATTGGGCACGTGGAACGTGAGGGCAATGACACCAGGCTTTTCTGACGACCTGCAGGAAGTAAATGATTCTCGCAAGACAGCGGTCATCGACAGAGAACTGAGCAGACTGCAGATGGACATCGTCGCCCTTCAAGAAACCGGGCTCCCAGAAACAGGATCTGTGAGGGAGAGAGACTTCACCCTGTTCTGGCAGGGCAAACCATCAGATGAGGTCAGAGAACACGGCGTGGGATTCGCAGTTAGAAACAGATTATCGGGGTCCATAACCCCACCAGCAGAAGGAACAGAGCGAATCCTGTCTCTCCGACTCCAAACATCCTCGGGACCAGTCAGTCTAATCAGTGCCTACACACCAAATTTGGATTCCACAGCAGAAGCAAAAGACAAGTTTTATGACGACCTCAGTGCTGCTATAAGGAGAATTCCTGACAGAGAACTACTGTTCATCGCCGGCGATTTTAACGCCAGAGTGGGTGTCGATCACAACTCCTGGCCCACCTGCTTGGGTCAGTTCGGCACTGGGAAAATGAACGAGAATGGCCAGCGCCTGCTAGAGCTCTGTTGTATCATGGGTTGTGCGTCAGTAACACCTTCAACACGAAGCCTCAGCATCGAGTCTCCTGGAGACACCCGCGATCCAAACACTGGCATCAGCCCGACCTGATCCTCACCAGACGTGTCAACCTTTCCAGCATCAAGATCACTCGCAGCTACCAGAGCGCCGATTGTGACACTGACCACTCTATGGTGTGCAGCAATGTGAAGCTCCGCGCGAAGAGACTGCACCGTACGAGAAAGGAGGGCTGACCTCGCATCGACACCAGCAAAACACGCGATCAAAGAAAAGTGGAGGAGTTTGCGCGTGTGTTGGAGGATTCTTTCCCTGGCCCACCCACTGCAAATGCCGAAGACCGATGGGAACACTTCAGAGATGCTGTCTACAATGCCGCCATGTCTACCTTTGCCAAAAAGACCAGCAAGTCAGCTGATTGGTTCGAAGCCCACTCAGAAGAAATGACACCAGTCATCGAGGCCAAGAGAAACGCCTTGACAGCATACAAAACCAATCCCAGTGAGCAGAACCTCCAGGTTCTCCGTGCTGCTCGCAGCAAAGTCCAGCAGTGTGCCAGACAACGCATCATTGACTATTGGCTTCAGCTTTGCTCCCAGATTCAGATTGCAGCTGACACAGGCAACATCAAGGCGATGTATGACGGCATCAAGCAGGCATTGGACCCAACACAAAAGAAAACTGTCCCTTTGAAATCAGCTACAGGGGAGGTGATTCAAGACAGAGAACAACAGATGGAGCGCTGGGTAGAACACTACACTGAGCTATATGCAAGGGAAAATGTAGTCACAGAAGACGCCCTGAATGCCATAGAGTGCCTGCCAGAGCTGGAAGAGCTTGACAGAGAACCAACCATAGATGAGCTTAGCGAAGCCCTGGACTCTCTTGCCTCTGGCAATGCACCAGGAAAAGACGATATTCCCGCCGAAGTACTGAAGTGGTGCAAAGAGACACTCATCACCGAGTTGCATGAAATCCTCTGCCTCTGTTGGAATGAAGGCGAAGCACCATCACGGCTGTGCAAAACTGGCCAAATCGTTCTCTTTAGTTTACCTGCAGACGGCAGCTGTAGGCCTGCAAAGCCTGGCATTCCAGAGTGGGGAAAGGGGTGGGATGCAGGGTCGAGACGGGGTCACGGCAGTAGGTGCGGATGAATCCCTTCTTTGTCTGTATTAAAACTTGATCATTTCACCCGATCTTCTCCTGTCTGTAGACACGGAACCTAAGATATCTGGATGTTGATTTTTTGTGATTTACAAGTTTGTTCTAAGTGCCCGCGTTACGTCTAAGAATTAGAATTTGTACCGTTGGCTGAAGTTTGTAATCTACAAAATTTTGCAGTGACTATGTGTTCAGCTGCTGTGCTTTTTTGTTAAAACGTGTATTCTTCACGTGTTGAAACTTCTAATTCCACTGATACTGATTTTTTGTTCCCCCCCCCCCCTTTTTTTTTATCGTTTTCTCATCCTTTTGTTCTCGTTTTATTTCATCTATTTATTTATTTTTTTTTTTTTTTGGCGTGCATTGACTTGGAGACTGGTTTCCAAATATATATGTGATGTTGAAGTGTTGATGTGTATGAAGTTAAGTGAAAGTTTAAGGATAAGTTACTCACTATAATCTGCTTTGAACATCACATAATTCAGTCTTGTACTCAGAGCACTGTTGTGAGAGAACTGAACAGTTTTGTTGTTTTGATCGTAGTTCTTTCCTTACGTATTGGTGTTAAGTGTTGTGCGTAGAATTGAACAATGGCTGTTGTTTATGAACACATTGCATTTTTGCACAATGAGAGACTTCAGCCTTTGTGTCGAGCATGTGGTGGGCGTTCCAGCAAAAAAAAAAAAAAAAAAAAAAAAAAAAAGCCCAAGGCTCCCATTCTCTGTCAGTATGTGCTCATAGTGCTATGCACGGCTGAGAAAACTGAAGATGTCGTCTGTTCCATCGAAAACAATAATGAAAACCAGTCTGTCTGATGTGGAGAAGGCGGCACCGATGTGGGTTAACTTTGATGCAGCCTTGTCTGTTCACCAGTGTTCCGTTTGCTCCGTGTTTGTCAGTCAAACGAAGGGAGGAAGGCCAGCCAAGAGAAAGAGAAGCTCACAACAAATTGACTGACATGTGCAGTTCAGTGTACACTATTCCTTACTGTGTTAAAACTTCAACCTGCATTCAACACGCACCCAGCAGTGTGTGATGACCAACCTCTTGACCACAATTCAGTGGAGTAATTAAAACGCGCACCTCTCCTCTCAGGTTCAGGTCGAAAACTTTCAAGTAAGTGGAGGTGCACGCAGGCATGCTGTAGTTTGTGTGGCATGTTGTTCTGTGTGCATGAAAACTGTCAGGACTGCAATAACGGCGGTTTAAAACAGCAAAATTTTGTGAAATCGGAAATTATCCGTCTCCGTACTTGTGATTGTGCATGTATTTGAACTAACACTGCAGTCTGCTTTGCCAGTCAAACATATTCGTGTTTGGTGTCATTTTAAAGCTCGTGGTTCTGGCCATCCAGCTATCTACAATACACTCTAGTTTGGCCAAAGCGCTTTAAAAAAAATGTAGCATCTAAAGTCATACCCATTTCCCCCAGTTAAACACCAGAATATCAGCTATGGCTGCTGACAGGCGAGATATAAACAATCTGCCCAGGGAAGGCAGGCATCATGGTCGGGTCACGCATAGGTCAGCGCATTTGGCTCAGCAACTAAAGGGAAGGGTTGGAACAGCAGTGCCATAAGATATGAGGGATGCTAACGTCATCACACTGTACAAAAACAAAGGTGACAGAAGCGATTGCAATAATTATCGCGGCATATCCCTCCTCAGTATCGTTGGGAAAGTCTTTGCATGAGTAGTACTGAAGAGGCTCTAGGTACTCGCAGAGCAAGTCTACCCTGAATCGCAGTGCGGGTTCCGTGCCAACAGGTCCACTATAGACATGATCTTCTCCCTCAAACAACTTCAGGAGAAATGTAGGGAGCAAAGGCAGCCACTCTTCGTTGCCTTCATAGACCTCACATAGGCCTTCGATCTGGTCAGTAGGGATGGCCTCTTCAAGATCCTTCCCAAGATCGGATTTCCACCCAAACTTATCAGCATCATCAGATCCTTCCATGAAGACATGAAAAGCACCGTCGCCTTTGACGGCTCAACGTCAGCTGCCTTCAACATACGGAGCGGAGTGAAACAGGGTTGCGTCCTGGCTCCCACCCTGTTTGGAACCTTCTTTGCTGTGATGCTGAAACACGCATTCGGTCCTGCAGCTGAAGGTATCTACCTCCGAACCAGGACAGACGGTAAGCTCTTCAACCTCTCCAGACTAAGAGCCAAGACTACAGTCCAGCTGAGGTGCCTGCGTGACTTCATCTTTGCAGATGACGCAGCAGTAACCGCCCACTCAGCCGAGGACCTATAGCAGCTCATGACTCACTTCAGCGATGCCTGCCAAGACTTCGGGCTTACCATTAGCTTGAAGAAAACACAGGTCATGGGACAGGATGTTGACTCTCCCCCAGCCATCAGCATCAATGACCATGAACTGGATGTCGTCCATGACTTCGTTTATCTGGGCTCAACTATTTCAGACACCCTCTCACTTGACACAGAGCTCAACAGGCGCATCGGCAAGGCAGCTACCACCATGACCAGACTGACAAAGAAAGTATGGAACAACAGCAAGCTGACTGAGGACACAAAGATCCAGATCTACAGAGCCTGCGTCATGAGCACCCTCCTGTATGGCAGCGAGTCCTGGATTTTGTGTGCCTGACAAGAGCAAAGGCTCAATGCTTTTCACACGCGTAGCCTCCGACGCATTCTAAACATCACCTGGCAGGACAAGGTCCCAAACAACACTATCCTGGAAAGAGCTGGATGGACCAGCATGTACACACTGCTGAAACAGAGACGTATGCGCTGGCTCGGCCATGCCGTGCGCATGGACGACGGACGGATCCTTAAAGACCTCCTCTACGGAGAACTGGTGCAGGGAAAACGTCCCACAGGCAGACCACAGCTGCGATTCAAAGACGTGTGCAAGAGGGACCTAAAAGCCTTGAACATCGACAAGAACAACTGGGAAGCAACAGCCCTCGAATGGTCAGCCTGGAGACAGACTGTGCAGAAAGGTCTCTCCAAGTTCGAAGAGACACTCGCTCAGCAGCACGAGGAAAAGAGAATGAGAAGAAAGGCTGGAGCCCAGGCAGACAGACCAGCGTCAGACTTCATCTGTGCCCTGTGCCACAGGGACTGTCATTCCCGAGTCGGATTGGCCAGCCACACCCGACGCTGCACCAGAATAAACACCAAGAGCGCAACTCCATAGTCTTCCGAGACTGAAGGATGCCTATCTTTCTATCTATCTATCTATCTATCTATCTATCTATCTATCTATCTATCTATATATCTATCTATATCTATCTGTGTATTTATCTGTCTGTCTGTCTATCTCTACTCCAACATATATTTATATGTCCCTCGATGTAGCTGTCTGTCTGTCTGTCTGTTCATCTATCTATCTAGCTTTGTGTTTGCCCTCTCTCTCTCTCTCTTTCTCTCTCTCGCTCTCTCTCTCGGTATATATAATAGTATATATGTAAATATATATTTATATCTATGTGTGTGTGTAGGCCTATCTATCTATCTATCTTTCTATCTATCTATCTATCTATCTATCTATCTATCTATCCATCTATGTAACTATAAATATTCTTTCAAAGTAGACATACCAAATTCACTTTCTCCAAACCTTCTGTGGAACACAACAAAGCTTTCCTCAGTTTGCCTCACATTACTGTTGAAGTGACACGTCACACTGGCTGGGTCACCTTCCATCGCACTTCCCCCCATACACTTTATTTCGTTCCCTGTAACACATGCACACATGTATAAACAGAAAGGTCAAGGTTTTTCCATGACGCTGGTTGTCCCTGGGGAGTGAGATGTTGAAGATCAGTGTGCCTACTGTCCCACATGAAGGTCTAACCAGGTGATGAAGGACCAGTATGCCTACTATCCCACATGAAGATCTAACCAGGTGATGAAGGACCAGTATGCCTATTGTCTCTTATGAAGATCTAACCAGGTGATGAAGGACCAGTATGCCTACTATCCCACATGAAGATCTAACCAGGTGATGAAGGACCAGTATGCCTACTATCCCACATGAAGATCTAACCAGGTGATGAAGGACCAGTATGCCTACTATCCCACATGAAGATCTAACCAAGTAATGAAGGGCCAGTATGCCTACTATCCCACATGAAGAATACCAGGCGATAAATGACTGGTTCTTTACTGCCTGGTGTGGGTCTTCATGTGGGATAGCAGACATACTGGTCTTTCGTTGCCTGGTGTGGATATTCACGTGGGATAGCGTACATACTGGTCTTTTATCGCCTGGTGTGGGTCTTCACGTGGAATAGCAGACATCTTATCGCCTGGTGTGGGTCTTCATGTGGGATAGTAGACATACTGGTCCTTTATCGCCTGGTATGAGTCTTTATGTGAGAGAGAAGACTAATCCTCAATGCAAATGTTCTTTCACAAACACTGATGGTAGGCATTGCTATCCCACTAGGATTAAACCTCTGGTGGTCCTGCTTCTGTTGAATAGCGGCTGTCCTGTGCTGCTTTAATGTGACTGTGACATGTGTGTACTGCTGTCACCAGCACGCTCTGTTGTTGGCAAAGTCATCGTAGTGGGTGACATTATTGTTGGTCGTCTATGAGTCTGGCCTGTAGAGTATTATATATTGCTCTAGTGATCTTTTTGGTCACAGTTTATCTTGCTCCAGCTCTTCTTACAGGAAAATCTTTGGAATGTGGTTGTTTTCCATTTGGGCGAGTCCTGTTGAATGAAACTGGTACGTCGTAAGTAGACACTTAAAGTTGTTTCGAATCATATTCTTTGACAACTTGAAAGCTGGACACGTTTGGTCTTCTTTGGTCATGGTGTCCTTGCTTCAGCTCTCCTTACAGGAAAATCTTTCCCATGTGGTTGTCTTCCCTGTTGACAATGATTACCATGTGGTTGTCTTCCCTGTTGACAATGATTACCATGTGGTTGTCTTCCCTGTTGACAATGATTACCATGTGGTTGTCTTCCCTGTTGACAATGATTACCATGTGGTTGTCTTCCCTGTAGACAATGATTACCATGTGGTTGTCTTCCCTGTAGACAATGATTACCATGTGGTTGTCTTCCCTGTAGACAATGATTACCATGTGGTTGTCTTCCCTGTAGACAATGATTGCCATGTGATTGTCTTCCCTGTTGACAATGATTACCATGTGATTGTCTTCCCTGTTTACAATGAGCCCTGGCCAGCCAAACTGCCACATAAGTAGACACCCAAAGGTTGACAAACCACACTCCTTCAAACCTTGAATGTTGGCCACTTTATCCTGCAGTATGGGGCTGAATCTAGTGACAAATACTACTGTCATAAGTACCTATCTCCCCCATTCTATCCCTCTACACACATTCTCTTTCTTTATGTTTATCTTCAAAATACATGCATATATTTTTTCTTTAACTTCACCTCCGAAATATATATTGCATTACTATACAAAACTGAAGATTGCAGTACAAAAATGGTGCGAAATCTTGACGTGTATAATTTGAAAACCAAATTGATTGTGTAAGTGACCACAAACCAGAAACATTGTATCGGTTGTTTATGTGACAAACAAAGTCAGTGCTAATGATACGAGTTTTTGGTGTTTCCAAATTTTGCCAAGTATATTTACTCATTTATTCCTAAAGGTTCTGTCACTTATACATTTTTTTATTACTAATGTTTGGACTGAAAATTGTACTTGTCAATATGATTCAAATGAAATATCTCAATAAAGATATAAACCTGGTCTTGTTCACTGTTGCATTGACATACAAACAAAGTTTATGTTCTTCAAGATTTCTATGTCTGGCTGTGTCTTTATGTATTGTTAAAATATTCAAAAAGAGGTTTCAGAAGGAATACAAAAGTTCCTCACCGCTCATATATAAGCCACATTTCTTAACGCTCCAGCGTTGCGGGACTCCGAAGTTACAATGATAAAAACCTTCATTCCTCTTGGTGAATCTCGGTATCTTTATTCTCGCTGTGTTCCCAAGGGGTTCCTCAAACTCGTATTCGTAGTTTGTGGTGCACGTGATATTGTCCTGTCCTCGTGGCCGCCAACACTTCAACACCAGTTCTGAAACATTTGATCAATTCAAATACCTGTTCTTTAGTTATTTTCTCTGCATGTTTTGCTGCCTCATTTCTGCATGGTTTTAGTGGTACTACACCTCACATCGCTCACGTCGGCTTTTCAACACACAACCAAACCCATGCTTACTGTGTTGAAGCCCCAGATCCAGAAAGTCTATCTGATCTAACAATGTTTAGATACCATGAGGCTACTCATCCAACGAGACTCTGCCACGTCATTTTGTTCCGGATTTGTGATGTCTGTTCTGTTGTTCTGTTCTAACATACACAGGGCACTGACTATTATATAACCAACAATAATCACTAACGTACACTATTATACTAACAACAGTAATCACTAACATACACTACTATACTAACAACAGTAATCACTGACATACACTAGTATACTAACAACAGTAATAACTAACATACACTGACTACTACACTAACAATAGTAATCACTAACATACACTGACTACTATACTAACAACAATAATCACTAACATACACTGACTACTATAGTAACAACAGTAATCACTGACATACACTGACTATTATACTAACAACAGTAAATGCTAACATACACTACTATACTAACAATAGTAATCACTAACATACACTGACTACTATACTAACAACAATAATCACTAACATACACTGACTACTATACTAACAACAATAATCACTAACATACACTGACTATTATACTAACAACAGTAACCAATAACATACACTGACTATTATACTAACAACAGTAACCAATAACAAAGACTGACTATTATACTAACAACAGTAATCACAAACATGCACTGACTACTATACTAACAACAGTAATACTAACATACACTACTATACTAACAATAGTAATCACTAACATACACTGACTACTATACTAACAACAGTAGTCACTAACATACACTACTATACTAACAATAGTAATCACTAACATACACTGACTACTATACTAACAACAGTAAATACTAACATACACTACTATACTAACAACAGTAATCACAAACATACACTGACTACTATACTAACAACATAAATACTAACATACACTACTATACTAACAACAGTAATAACTAAGATACACTGACTACTATACTAACAACAGTAATCACTAACATACTCTGACTATTACACTAACAACAGCAATCACTAACATACACTACTATACTAACAAAAGTAATCACTAAAATACACTGACTACTATACTAACAACAGTAATCACTAACATACACTGACTACTATACTAACAAAAGTAATCACTAACATACACTGACTACTATACTAACAAAAGTAATCACTAACATACACTGACTACTATACTAACAAAAGTAATCACTAACATACACTGACTACTATACTAACAAAAGTAATCACTAACATACACTGACTACTTTACTAACAACAGTAATCACTAACATACACTACTATACTAACAACAGTAAATACTAACATACACTACTATACTAACAACAGTAATCACTAACATACACTGACTACTATACTAACAACAGTAAATACTAACATACACTACTATACTAACAACAGTAAATACTAACATACACTACTATGCTAACAACAGTAATAACTAAGATACACTGACTACTATACTAACAACAGTAATCACTAACATACTCTGACTATTACACTAACAACAGTAACCACTAACATACACTACTATACTAACAACAGTAATCACTAACATACACTACTATACTAACAACAGTAATCACTAACATACACTGACTACTATACTAACAACAGTAATCACTGACATACACTACTATACTAACAACAGTAATCACTAACATACACTGACTACTATACTAACAACAGTAATCACTAACATACACTGACTACTATACTAACAACAGTAATCACTAACATACACTGACTACTATACTAACAACAGTAATCACTAACATACACTGACTACTATACTAACAACAGTAATCACTAACATACACTACTATACTAACAACAGTAATCACTAACATACACTGACTACTATACCAACAACAGTAATCACTAACATACACTACTATACCAACAACAGTAATCACTAACATACACTGACTACTATACTAACAACAGTAATCACTAACATACACTACTATACTAACAACAGTAATCACGAACATACACTGACTACTATACTAACAACAGTAATCACTAACATACACTACTATACTAACAATAGTAAGCACTAACATACACTACTACACTAACAACAGTAATCACTAACATACACTGACTACTATACTAACAACAGTAATCACTAACATACACTACTATACTAACAATAGTAAGCACTAACATACACTACTACACTAACAACAGTAATCACTAACATACACTACTACACTAACAACAGTAATCACTAACATACACTACTACACTAATAACAGTAATCACTAACATACACTACTACACTAACAACATTAATCACTAACATACACTACTATAGTAACAACAATAATCACTAACATACACTGACTACTATACTAACAACAGTAATCACTAACATACACTACTATACTAACAACAATAATCACTAACATATACTACTATACTAACAACATTAATCACTAACATACACTGACTACTATACTAATAACAGTAATCACTAACATACACTACTACACTAACAACATTAATCACTAACATACACTACTATACTAACAACAATAGTCACTAACATACACTGACTACTATACTAATAACAGTAATCACTAACATACACTACTATACTAACAAAAGTAATCACTAACATACACTGACTACTATACTAACAACATCAATCACTAACATACACTACTATACTAACAACAGTAATCACTGACATACACTACTATACTAACAACAGTAATCACTAACATACACTGACTACTATCCTAACAACAGCAATCACTAACATACACTGACTACTATACTAACAACAGTAATCACTAACATACACTGACTGCTATACTAATAACAGTAATCACTAACATACACTACTATACTAACAACAGCAATCACCAATATTCATTGTGCTTATACGAAACGTCAGTGGCCCACAGTTTAGAAGACATAAAAATGTGTCTGTCTCTCTGTCTGTCTGTCCGTCCGTCCATCCGTCCTTCCGTCTGTCTGTCTGTCTGTTGGTCCGCCTGTCCTTCCGTCCGTCCGTCTGTCTGTCTGTTTGTTCTATTTAATATTACAGCAAGAAGAACAACAGCAATAATCAATATGGCAAACTGACTTTACCTTCCACCACCTGCCGGTTATCAAAATCAGTTCTCAGGACCTGGACACATTGAAATGTACTGTATATTAGATGTATTCTATTTGTTATTATATCATAATTATCGGGTCATTGATTTACTTTATATATTGTTAGACTTTATCGTTCACCAATAACACAGGCAAGAGACAAAACTCACCCTGGTGAAATATAAGTGTTGTTTCAATTCGTGTGTTACAATCAAACACATAATACTATGTATAGCGGTCACTGTACTGTGAAATTAGCTTGACACATGGACATGCAACACATGGTTCTATTTCCTGTCTTGACTTTCAGGAGTCTGTGTTCAATTCACATAATTGCTATTCTACTGAATACTGAAAATTTTCAAAACACACGGTATGACAATTAGCAAGACTATATTCAAGCATTTTCTCTTAATCCCTACTGTCATCAACAAATTAAACTGAAATAATCAAATCATCATTTCCTCGATCAGTGTTGTATGTAGGCAACACGTTTTCAGCCTCATCCCAAGGTGTTCATCAGGTGGAATGAGTGATGTCTACTACATCCAGAAGTAAGACCTGTGTCCTGTATCACGTGATCCAAGTGTTGATGGATAGAAGTTGGGTGCTTTGTATCCACCTTGTCTATCCAAACATGGACATTGCTGAATGATGTGCAAGACTTCCCTGATGATTCTTCTGGAGATGGTATTTTCGCTAGCCAGAGTTTTGCCAGGTTTTGCAGTGATCTTGTAACCAGTGTCCCTGTAATGTTCCCCTCATTGCCGTCAAAGAGAAGATGCTGGTGATCATGTTATTTTACTCTGGTGCCCAGTGTTTTTGCTATTTAACTGGTGCAATCCTGTTATATGCATTACAAGTAATACAATAAATGACTAAGTATATTTAGCCATAGTCATTTTGGTGATTACGAGGGTGAGTCAAAACATCATGCCTTTTTCTTTAGTACAGGAACAATTACCGACACAGGAACATGTATCATACATCAAAATGAAGCTGGTCTTCTGGGGATTACATCTCTGTTTATCAACATAGTCACCGTTTCTGTCAATAGTAACATTCCACCTTCGAATGAGGGCATGTATCCCTTCCTCGTAAAATTCTGTTGACTGTGCTTGGAGCCACGTCTTCACTGCAGTTTTCACTTCCTCATCACTGGCATACTGTTTGCCTCTCAAACCCTCTTTCATGGGGCCGAAGAGATGATAGTCTGAAGCGCTTGGTCTGGTGAGTATGGAGGATGCGGTAAGTAGTCCACCCGAATGAGGTGATTGTCTCCCTTGTCCTGATGCTTGTGTGTGGTCGAGCATTGTCATGCAGAAGGAGGACATTATCGAATTGCAAGTTGGGTCTCACTCGGCCGATTCTTGCTTTGAGCCTCGTCAGGATCTTAATGTATGCCTCAGAGTTTATTGTTTCTCCTCTTGGCAAGAAATCAACCAGAATGACACCTTGAGCATCCCAAAAGACAGTCGCCATTATTTTTCCAGCTGACATTTCCGTCTTGAACTTTTTCGGTTTTGCTGACGTAGGGTGGCGCCATTCCATTGACTGCCTCTTTGATTCCAGTTCATAATGGTGAATCCATGTTTCATCACTGGTAACGAGCCTTTCGAGAAGGTGCTATCTCTTTGACTTTGTTCAAGAAGTTCAGTGCAGGCGTTGACCCTGTCAGTCTTGCGTTCAGTAGTGAGCTCTCTCGGTACCCAACAGGCACACACTTTTGAAAACCCAAGTGATTCAACAGTGTTATAAGCACTTCCATGGCTCACTTCAAGGCTTCCTGCCAACTCCTCAACAGTTATGCGCATATCTTCTCTAATCAGAGTATCTGCTTTTGCTTTACTGGCAGAATTCACAGAAGTGGACAGCCGACCAGAACGGGGTTTATCGGCTATGCTCACAGTTTCCACCTTTTCGTCATTCACACGACAGACCCACCTGCGAACATTGCTATAATCTGAAGTATTCTCCTTATAAACATTCTGTATTCGTCTGTGAATGTTGACAGGGGGTTTCCCCATCAGCAAAAAGGAATTCAATCACTGCTCTTTGTGTTTGACGCAGCTCTGAGGGGGCAGCCGTTTTGAATTTTCCTCACTAGTCTATGAACTGGACACATACCAAACAAAATATTTCAGTCCGTAACAGTTATAATCATTTGTAACTGAGCAACATTTTATGAAATTGTGTCAAAAAGTGTGTCTGATATAAATAAAGAGGCATTACTTTTTGACTCACCCTCGTATGTACTTTGCAGACCTTCAAACCGCTGATGTTGGAGATGTTGATATAGGAGGTGGGGGGGGGGGGGGGGGTCTGGCTGGATTTCATTTGCAGAAGTGTTACTATTCTGGTTGTGTTGGTGTTGCAGATTGCATGGCCCATGGATTTCACTTTCTTTTTATTTTCTGCCAGCAGTTGGCGTTGTACTGAGTTCATTCAAAATGCTTTCATTTTTTTATCAGTCCATCTGATTCTAAGAAGCCACCTGTAGAATCACATCTTTTCTGCTTCTATCATATTTTCATCTGCTTTTCTGCATACATAGGCTTCACACATTTATAGGCCATTTTATGAGGAAGGGGATTTGGAGCACCTGGTCACAACGGAAAAGCTGGAGAGAAAGAGAGCACCAGGTAGACCCAAGGAGAAAGTGATAGACGGACTTGCGGAGTGGCTGAAGACGAGGAGGGTGGAGGAGATGCTTCGGGCAACAAGGATAGAGACAGATGGAAGTCCATGGTCGCCAACGCCATGCGGCAAGGCACCTGATGTTGATGATGATGATAAGCTTCACAACGATATAGCCTTACTGGCCAGATCAGACATGTTAGAAATTTGATTTTAAGGACTGTTGTATGCTTCAGTCTTTCCAAATGTTGCTGAGTTCGGTCATTTTTCTGTTTGCCATTCTAATTCTTATTTTGATGTATTTAGTACAACTACTTCCAGTAGTAGCTTTGACAGAGTCTAAATATTTGCAATCACTCAAATTTCCTAAGGCAGTCCTACTGATTTGAACACATGCATCTCGATATGATTGACTTTCTTCTCTTTCTAGGTGCATTACTTTTGTCTTCTTGCCCACTGCATCTACTGTCACAACTGCTGACTTGATGAAACATCGTTTTGTTCTTCAATGTGTTCCCTCTTCATCTTCTCTCCCCCATCCCACTCCACTCCTGTACTCCCAGTATATAAGAGGTTTGTACTCTTGATAAAGCTATTTGTACTCTTGATAAAGCTGTTTGTACTCTTGATAAAGCTGTTTGTACTCTTGATAAAGCTGTTTGTACTCTTGATAAAGCTGTTTGTACTCTTGATAAAGCTGTTTCCGTCACTGGAGTGGATGTTTGAGTGAACGATGGGACTATGCACTCTGACTTGAGTTATTCTTCAAGATCTAGCTTCAACATATCATTATCTTTATTAGAATAAAAGAGCAGTTAAACACGAACAAATATTCTCTCTGACAGCAGTGGTTGGGGGTAGTGAAGGGGGGTGACATAAAAACATATGTCACAGGATTTCTTTACAAAATATTGACTGGAGACAGTAACATCTTTAGGACAAACATAAAGGAATCCTTAGGGAAGCTGGATACTAGCCAACTTGCATCTATCCATCAACATTTGAAAGATGTGATACATTACACAAGTTTTACTGCTGGATCCAGCAAACATCACCTGACGAACACCTTGGGATAAAGCTGAAAACGTGTTGTCTACACACAATACAAAGATAGCAGGTTATGTAATTGAATTATGTTGATTGGTAAGGTCACTCAAAATTCTGTGCAGTGAGAACTGAAATAAAAAAAAAAACAACAGGTTCAACGTTCCACACTTTTTTAAATTCCAGAACTCAGGCAAAGATTCTTGCTTAGAGATGATTAAAAAGTGATATGTTTTTGTTGTTGTTGTTGTGTTGTTTACTTCTATAAATACTTGCTTTTCTGAAATGTGACTGTCGTAAACTCACGAATGAACATTTTTAAACCAAAACATCACTACTGTTTCCTTTTAATACCATGGACCTACCTCGACTTCGTCACGATCGCCCAAATGGTTAGTGACGTTTTCAGGAAAGTGACATGTGACGTAGGCTGGTTTACCTTCATAGGCTCGAGACACCTTGCAGTATGAGCTCTTAGAAGGGTTTCCTTTGCAGAATGCAATGAGCATCAGAAACGTTACTGTCCCTGTAAGCATCACGTGAGTTAAGCTTTGCATCTGGCTTTTGGACAAAATAGTCATCATGCAATTTCACATTCTTTTTCTTGTATCTTTAATAAGGCAATTGTTCATATCAACCAAAGAAAATCGTGTCTGTGACCAAAAAATATAAAATGAAAAACGTCAGCAAGATTTTCTTAGCTATTTCTGAATTGATCCATATCGAATTTGGGTCAAATGTGTGGATCGTTGTGGATCGCAAACACATGAGTTCAGAGTCCTGGCATCAAGGTTAAAGTCTCATGGACCAAACAATTTGCTTGAAATCATCAGTTGAGGAAAGAGAGTGAACAATACTTTCTTGGAATTTCTGATATTTATATTCTGATTTTATTATCATGACAGTTTTATTTCTTTACATTCTGTTTTTATTATCATGACAGTTTTATTTCTTTACATTCTGTTTTTATTATCATGACAGTTTTATTTCTTTATATTCTGTTTTCATTATCATGACAGTTTTATTTTTATTTCTTTACATTCTGTTTTTATTATCATGACAGTGTTATTTCTTTACATTCTGTTTTTATTATCATGACAGTTTTATTTCTTTATATTCTGTTTTCATATCATGACAGTGTTATTTCTTTACATTCTGTTTTTATTATCATGACAGTTTTATTTCTTTATATTCTGTTTTCATCATCATGACAGTGTTATTTCTTTACATTCTGTTTTTATTATCATGACAGTGTTATTTCTTTACATTCTGTTTTTATTATCATGACAGTTTTATTTCTTTACATTCTGTTTTTATTATCATGACAGTTTTATTTCTTTACATTCTGTTTTTATTATCATGACAGTGTTATTTCTTTATATTCTGTTTTTATTATCATGACAGTGTTATTTCTTTACATTCTGTTTTTATTATCAAGACAGTGTTATTTCTTTACATTCTGTTTTCATTATCATGACAGTTTTATTTCTTTATATTCTGTTTTTATTATCATGACAGTTTTATTTCTTTATATTCTGTTTTTATTATCATGACAGTTTTATTTCTTTACATTCTGTTTTTATTATCATGACAGTTTTATTTCTTTATATTCTGTTTTTATTATCATGACAGTTTTATTTCTTTACATTCTGTTTTTATTATCATGACAGTTTTATTTCTTTATATTCTGTTTTTATTATCATGACAGTTTTATTTCTTTACATTCTGTTTTTATTATCATGACAGTTTTATTTCTTTATATTCTGTTTTTATTATCATGACAGTTTTATTTCTTTACATTCTGTTTTTATTATCATGACAGTGTTATTTCTTTACATTCTGTTTTTATTATCATGACAGTTTTATTTCTTTACATTCTGTTTTTATTATCATGACAGTGTTATTTCTTTATATTCTGTTTTTATTATCATGACAGTTTTATTTCTTTACATTCTGTTTTTATTATCATGACAGTTTTATTTCTTTACATTCTGTTTTTATTATCATGACAGTTTTATTTCTTTACATTCTGTTTTCAATGTCATGACATTGAAAACAGAATGTAATGAAATAAAACTGTCAAGTTTTATTCTACCACATGCTTCTTCAAAATCAAAATAAATTTGAAATGTACAAGTTCTGAGATTTCTGTAATAGTTCTGTATAACTTATTTTTCTTTTTTTCATTCGTTTATGAAACAGGAGGTGCAGGAGCATCAGATGATCAGGTGGAGAAGAAGGAAGAAGATGAGACCGAAGATTTGCAAGACAAAGACTAAAGAGGAGGCAAAGAAAAAGGAGGAAAAAACACACACAGAAAGTGGTGAGAAAGGAAGAGGAAGAAAGAGAACAAGACGATGATAAAAAGAAGATAATGAAGATGATGGGTAAGAGAGAGAGAGAGAGAGAGAGAGAGAGAGAGAGAGACAGACAGACAGACAGACAGACAGACAGACATACAGACATACATGCCTACAGAGAATATATATATATATGTATATATAAATATATAGATAGATAGATAGATAGATAGACAGATAGATAGATAGATAGACATATAGATAGATAGATAGATAGATAGATAGATAGATAGATAGATAGATAGATGTATGCATGTATACGCATACATATAATGGAATACTTTGATCACCAAAGCCATGCGGCAGGGCACATGATGATGATGATATATACATGCAATAGAGGGAGAGGGGAGAGAGAGAGAGAGAGAGAGAGACAGACAGACAGACAGACAGACAGACAGACATACAGAGACAGACAGACAGACACAGACACAGACAGAGAGACACAGACAAACAGAAAGAGATAGAGACAGAGACAGACACAGACACAGAGGCAGACAGAGACAGAGAATAGCTCAATACTGTGTTTCACACTGTATGTTAATTTTATCCTGTACTGCTGCCCATATCCTGCTTGGACAAAATACCTGATCACGTCAACACGCCTCATCATTTCTGTACTAAATGTGTAGATCTGTTACTAACTTGAGGACCAACAGACAGGACAGGGTTGATATACGTGTGTTTAAAGTTCAAAACCTATTGGTAACATTTTGTACAACACCCCTCCCTACCACAAAACTAACGACAAAGACTTCACTTACCAAGACAGAACGTTCTCCAAAGAAACATCTGTCAACAGACAACAACAACATGTGAACGTCTGTAACAAGTTAACCTGCTGTCCACATAATCATGAGCAGTGGGTTACAACAGACAAGTTCAAGGACAGACATGGAATTACAATACAAGGCAAACAAGTGTAGACCTGTGTAAGTACATAACTACAAGATATGTACAGTGAAAACATCAGACGTGTGTGAGAATAGTTAATGACACAAAGATCATTGCCAGGAAAGTAAATTGTATTGCACCGCATTGCATTGATTTGTGATACAATTGTATTATGTCATATCGTATATATTGCGTTGTATCAAATCATTTCATATCATATGGTATTGTATTGTATCGTGCTGTATTGCATCATATCATGGGAGAGTGTATTGTGTCTTATTGTATTGTATTGAACTGTATTCTTATATTGTATCTCTTTGTAATATAGTGCAGGGCAGTGTAGTGTATTGTGTAGTGTACTGTAGTGTAGTGCAGTGTACTGTAGTGTAGTGTAGTATAGTATTGTGTAGTGTGGTTTGGTGTCATAAGGTGAGGTGTGATGTGGTGTGGTGTGATGTGGTGTGGTGTGGTGTGGTATGGTATGGTATGGTATGGTGTGGTGTGGTGTAGTGTGGTGTGGTGTGGTATGGTGGTGTGGTGTGGTGGTGTGGTGTGATGTGTGGTGTGGCTTGATGTGGTGTGGTATGGTGTGGTGTGTTATGGTGTGGTGTGGTATGGTGTGGTGTGATGTGGTGTGGTGTGGTATGGTATGGTGGTGTGGTGTGATGTGTGTTTTGTGTGGTGTGGTGTGGTGTGGTGTGGTATGGTATGGCATGGTAGGGTATGGTATGGTATGGTATGGTATGGTATGGTGTGGTGTGATGTGGTGTGGTGTGATGTGGTGTGGTGTGGTATGGTGTGGTGTGGTGTGGTGTTGTGCAGTGCAGTGCAGTGTCAAGTGGTGTGGTGTGGTGTGGTGTAGTGTACTGTAGTGTAGTGTAGTGTAGTGTAGTGTAGTGTAGTGTAGTGTAGTGTAGTGTAGTGCAGTGTAATGCAATGTAGTGTAGTGTAGAGTAATGTAGTGTAGTGTAGTGTAGTATAGTGTAGTATAGTGTAGTGTAGTGTAGTGTAGTGTAGTGTAGTGTAGTGTAGTGTAGTGTAGTGTAGTATAGTGTAGTGTAGTTTAGTGTAGTGTAGTGTAGTGTAATGTAGTGTAGTATAGTGTAGTGTAGTGTAGTGTAGTGTAGTGTAGTGTAGTGTAGTGTAGTGTAGTGTAGTGTAGTGTAGTGTAGTGTAGTGTAATGTAGTGTAGTGTAGTGTAGTGTAGTGTAGTGTAGTGTAGTGTAATATCATGGCAGCATGTTCTACTACTTTCAGTCGTATTTTGATGTGATCTGTTGTGTTCTACTTTTTCAACAGACTTCATAATGTTTTACTGCTTTCTATGGCGTTGTATTTTATCGAAACTACAGGTGGAAGAACAAATAAATATGAGGGTAATTGATCAAGTGAATAATCCAACATGAGGTATGTATTTGTCTGTGATTATAACTTCTTGGTGATTTATAAGAAAGGGTGATGTGGGGTTTTTTTTCAATACATGTTTTACAAGTGTCAAGGCAGTTTTGTTCATCTTTTTATTTTTTCCCTTTTCTTTTTGTTTGGGGACAGGGGTGTTTGGTTGGGTCAGGTGTGTGTGTGTGGAATCTTGGCCAACTGGGTCAAAACTCACCTGTCCATCCTTAGTTTCCCTGTGCCTGTGTGCGTGTATTTTTGCGCGCTTTTGCACGGGGATTGTGAACAGCTCTGTCAACTTGTGTTTGTGGCCTAAGATATGTTTTACATGGGTCTTGTGTGTGTGGATTTTTGTGTGTTTTTTGGTGCTGTTTGTGTGAGCTGTTTTTCTGTAGACTTGTTGGCAGGCTAAATCATGGATTGCCTGGTGCTCGTGTATGTACATTTTTGCGTGTTTTTCTTTACTGGTTTTGTGAACAGAGTTCTGGGAATTTGTTGTGTTGGCTGTAGAGCAAAGGAGTAGTCAGTTGGTGTGGGGTCTCCCTTCTGCACAGACGGTTGGCAGCTAAGGGTGTGTGTACTAAGGCCAGCTTCTGGTCAGTTCCCACTTGTAGTTGAATTTCACGTCCTAGAAGTGGTAGAAGTCTGTGTTTTGAGTTCAGTTGATGTTTGTTTCCCTTTCCAGCTGCAGTCTGTGTGCGGATTGGGTGTGTATTAGGTTAGTTCCCACTTGTAGTTGGGTGTGTATTAGGTTAGTTCCCACTTGTAGTTGGGTGTGTATTAGGTTAGTTCCCACTTGTAGTTGGGTGTGTATTAGGTTAGTTCCCACTTGTAGTTGGGTGTGTATTAGGTTAGTTCCCACTTGTAGTTGGGTGTGTATTAGGTTAGTTCCCACTTGTAGTTGGGTGTGTATTAGGTTAGTTCCCACTTGTAGTTGGATTTCATGACCTAGAAGTAGTAGAGGTCTGTGTGTTTGTTGCTCTGCGTAGTTGTGTGGAGTTTGTGGAGGTCTGTGTGTTTGTTGCTCTGCGTAGTTGTGTGGAGTTTGTGGAGGTCTATGTGTGACTCCTGTTATTTTCCCTCTGCTACGGATGGTGTGTGACGGGAACATTTGTCAGACGCTTTGAGTTTTGCAACGTAGTCGTGTGAGAATGTAGGGTATAGGTGTCATTGTCAAAATGTATCCAGCAGTAAATAGGCATTTACTCTCTTTGCTGCTGTCGATGTCTTGTCTATCTACGGGTCAGAAAGGGAGGTCCTAGTCGGAGTTTCGCCAGCGTGAAGGGGGAAGATCACCGTGTCCTGAACCAGTCGTCGTTGCTGTCCATTGTGGCCTGGTCCTACGACGAGGTGTACGAGTCCGCGCTCCGGCGGCGTTACGGGGGTCCGAGGCAGGTATGACCGGAGGGGCTTCTACGGCGGTGTCTTCCAGGAAGATCGGCGGTACCACCACGCCACGAGCCTACGGCCCATCCGTTCTACTCGGTTCGTTTAGTTGGCACCGCCATTCGCAGGATTCCACGTGTGCTTCAGTGACTCTTCGAATAGTAACCCTAGCATAGGAACACCCTAAGGACTAATTATCTTCGTGTGGACTCACTTTGCTGTGAATGTGAGCTTGATATGTTTCTAAGGGATTTAGTGGTTGAGCGCATTTATTTATTGCTGACATTGATCTTTGATGTGTGTGTGCGTTTTGATGTTGCTCTAAGTGATTTTGGGTGTTTTCCTCAGAGGACTTAATATGTATGCTACGTTGATATTGTTGGTGCCACTTTGAGCAATGCTGGATCCATGTTTGTGATTTGTGTGAATGATGCGTCATGTTGTGTGGTTTGTCTGTAATAAAATTCGTGTAACTGTACTTTGTTCAAGGATTTTCCTTATTTAGTAGGAAAAGGGGTGTGTTAGAGTTGATAGGTCTGTTTCTCTGTCTTTCCCCTCTAGTTCAAGCCTTAGCGAGCTTGACAACAAGACCTTTATCACTTGCATCATTAAATTACATGGTGTCACTTTCATCAGTGCCAATAGAAGTAACAAGTGTACGACCATGACGGCTATTGGGCCAGCAGAAGTACGAAAGGAAAAGAAAAGGATGAAAATCGTGACCAGCTCTGTCTGTCTGATCCTCCTGATGGCTTGAGCTTACCTGCAAAAAAACTTTAAAAAACAGAAGTTGTAAACAAACTTGTCTTGAAGGCCTGAACTGTATGAAGTCCATTCACCACCAAGTTCAGTGTACCTACAGAAAAAAGAGATGCCAAGTTTAGCAGTGCTATCTATAAAATTCTCGTTGTTGTTGTTGTTGTTGTTGTTTGTTGTTTGTTGTTGCACAAGCAGTTTGTTTTCAGTCACAATTTTCGAAAAACATTTTTGTGTTTTCAGTCACTATTTCAGAAAAAAAAAATTTTCATTGCCTAAAAACTCTAAAATGTTTTAGATTATATTTTTTAAATTCCTTTTCTTCTCTTGTTTTTAACAGAAAATAACCCTGTAAATATTACTGTAAACAAGTAAAGGGAAGCTCATCAGTTTACCATAAACTAAAATTTGCTGACGTTTCACCAATATTATGTAGAGAACATAGACACAGCACACATAAACACACTAAATATACATCATCAGATGTAACAAAACACAAGACCATACACACTGTTCACTCATCAAATAATGTCCAGTTGGCAGTTGATCTACACACACATTGTTCACTCAGCAAATGATGTCCAGTTGGCAGTTGATCTACACACACATTGTTCACTCACCAAATGATGTCCAGTCGGCAGTTGATCTACACTCACACACACTGTTCACTCACCAAATGATGTCCAGTTGGCAGTTGATCTACACTCACACACATTGTTCACTCACCAAATAATGTCCAGTTGGCAGTTGATCTACACTCACACACACTGTTCACTCACCAAATGATGTCCAGTTGGCAGTTGATCTACACTCACACACATTGTTCACTCACCAAATAATGTCCAGTTGGCAGTTGATCTACACTCACACACACTGTTCACTCACCAAATGATGTCCAGTTGGCAGTTGATCTACACTCACACACACACTGTTCACTCACCAAATAATGTCCAGTTGGCAGTTGATCTACACTCACACACACTAATCACTCACCAAATGATGTCCTGTTGGCAGTTGATCTACACTCACACACAATGTTCACTCACCAAATAATGTCCAGTTGGCAGTTGATCTACACTCACACACATTGTTCATTCACCAAATGATGTCCAGTTGGCAGTTGATCTACACTCACACACAATGTTCACTCACCAAATGATGTCCAGTTGGCAGTTGATCTACACTCACATACAATGTTCACTCAACAAATGATGTCCAGTTGGCAGTTGATCTACACTCACACACAATGTTCACTCACCAAATGATGTCCAGTTGGCAGTTGATCTACACTCACACACACTGTTCACTCACCAAATAATGTCGAGTTGGCAGTTGATCTACACACGCATTGTTCACTCACCAAATGGTGTCCAGTTGGCAGTTGATCTACACTCACACACACTGTTCACTCAACAAATGATGTCCAGTTGGCATCTGACCCACACTCAAGATGCATAAAGTTCATATTTTCATAGCAAAGTTTCAACTGTTCAGCTGTACATACACATACATCCTGAATGCCCCACCCTTTCCCTCTCTCACATAACCTAGTTGGACACAATCACTGAAAACCTCCGCCATGTTCAGTCTGGCGACTACAGCTGCTATATTTAGACATGAATAGAATGGTTGTGGTTGACTGTAACTTGCACCTACAGACACATGCACGGCATCAAGCTGACAGTGACACACTTGTTTCTACACTGTCTTCACCACTGTCTCTACTATTTTCATTTAGTTGGGGTGGAAAAGACTCACCAGATTCCTTCTGGCAAGGTCGTCAAGATCTAAGCAGATGAAGAACCTCCTCTCCTGACAAAGATCACTTTCAATGCATTTTTCTATTGCAAAGTGAGCTCTTACAGGTGTTTCAACTATTGGTAGTAATTTAGTAAGGGAAGCGACTATGTCACTGCCAAAAGCCTGTTTGCTGCAAGGACAATCTCTCCACAACTGTGTGCTTGCAAGTAAATGCGAGTTATGCCGTACTATGCCACTGCAACAACTCTTGAGTGTTAGGCAATGCATGGCGCTTACAGTCAAGCAGCGTGACTTATGAAGCAGTGTACTGCACTGAATAGGGGAACACTTTGTTTTAAACCTCAATACACTGACAGGCCATACAGTCCCTGACCTAAATCAGTGTGCTGGTAAAATACTGAACAAACTGAACTGTGTCAAACACTGACACACCGACAGCACGTGCACTCACCAAACTTATCAGGGTACTGGTAAAATACTGAACAACATGAACTGTGTCAGTGACACACACTCCCCAAACTTATCAGGGTACTGGTAAAATACTGAACAACATGAACTGTGTCAGTGACACACACTCCCCAAACTTATCAGGGTACTGGTAAAATACTGAACAACATGAACTGTGTCAGTGACACACTGACAGTACAGTCCACAAACGTATCAGGATACTGATGAAATATTGAACAACATGAACTGTGTTAAACACATATTGCTTGTAGCCCAGCCGACTACTAGAGCCATATCAGGGCTAACACCATGTCAAAAATGACAACCCGAGTACAGTCCCTGAACTTATCAAGGTGCATGTCTCTGTCAGTGACACACCAACAGTACAGTCCCTGAACTTATCAGGGTACATGTCTCTGTCAGTGACACACCAACAGTACAGTCCCTGAACTTATCAGGGTACATGTCTCTGTCAGTGACACACCAACAGTACAGTCCCTGTACTTATCAGGGTACATGTCTCTGTCAGTGACACACCAACAGTGCAGTCCCTGAACTTATCAGGGTACATGTCTCTGTCAGTGACACACCAACAGTACAGTCCTTGAACTTATCAGGGTACATGTCTCTGTCAGTGACACACCAACAGTACAGTCCCTGAATTTATCAGGGTACATGTCTCTGTCAGTGACACACCAACAGTGCAGTCCCTGAACTTATCAGGGTACATGTCTCTGTCAGTGACACACCAACAGTGCAGTCCCTGAACTTATCAGGGTACATGTCTCTGTCAGTGACACACCAACAGTACAGTCCCTGAACTTATCAGGGTACATGTCTCTGTCAGTGACACACCAACAGTACAGTCCCTGAACTTATCAGGGTACATGTCTCTGTCAGTGACACACCAACAGTGCAGTCCCTGAACTTATCAGGGTACATGTCTCTGTCAGTGACACACCAACAGTACAGTCCCTGAACTTATCAGGGTACATGTCTCTGTCAGTGACACACCATTAGTACAGTCCCTGAACTTATCAAGGTGCATGTCTCTGTCAGTGACACACCAACAGTACAGTCCCTGAACTTATCAGGGTACATGTCTCTGTCAGTGACACACCAACAGTGCAGTCCCTGAACTTATCAAGGTGCATG
>JAPXFY010000029.1:47632158-47634658 GCA_030674185.1 Monoplex corrugatus
TCTACCTTTCTGTGTCTTTTTTCAAGTCTAATTTGAAGATCTACCTTTCTGTGTCTTTCTTCAAGTCTAATTTTGAAGATCTACCTTTCTGTTGTCTTTTCTTCAAGTTCTAATTTGAAGATCTACCTTTCTGTGTCTTTTCTTCAAGTCTAATTTGAAGATCTACCTTTCTGTGTCTTTCTTCAAGTCTAATTTGAAGATCTACCTTTCTGTGTCTTTCTTCAAGTCTAGTTTGAAGATCTACCTTTCTGTGTCTTTTCTCAAGTCTAATTTAAGATTACCTTTCTGTGTCTTTCTCAAGTCATTTGAAGATCTACCTTTCTGTGTCTTTCTTCAAGTCTAATTTGAAGATCTACCTTTCTGTGTCTTTCTTCAAGTCCAATTTGAAGATCTACCTTTCTGTGTCTTTTTTCAAGTCTAATTTGAAGATCTACCTTTCTGTGTCTTTCTTCAAGTCTAATTGAAGTCTACCTTTCTGTGTCTTTCTTCAAGTCTAGTTTGAAGATCTACCTTTCTGTGTCTTTTCTCAAGTCTAATTTGAAGATCTACCTTTCTGTGTCTTTCTTCAAGTCTAATTTGAAGATCTACCTTTCTGTGTCTTTCTTCAAGTCTAATTTGAAGATCTACCTTTCTGTGTCTTTCTTCAAGTCCAATTTGAAGATATACCTTTCTGTGTCTTTTTTCAAGTCTAATTTGAAGATATACCTTTCTGTGTCTTTCTTCAAGTCTAATTTGAAGATATACCTTTCTGTGTCTTTCTTCAAGTCTAATTTGAAGATCTACCTTTCTGTGTCTTTCTTCAAGTCTAATTTGAAGATCTACCTTTCTGTGTCTTTCTTCAAGTAATGGTAACATAATGGAACATAATGGTGTATGGTCGGCGATGTCTTGAAAGACGAAGGGCTGCAAACCGTATGTTTTGGCAGCTGAGGAAACAGGTACTTGCGGAGATTTCCGAAGATTTTTCACCCGGGTAGTGCATTATTTTCATCACCAATGTCGTCACTGGCAGTGTCAACCTCAGTGTCAACTTCACATTGATCAGGACAACTTATTTCTAGCTAAAGATCTGGCTCCAAGACCGAATGATTTGTTGCCTGACTACCTGAGTGAAAGATGTCACTGTCAGCGATGATCGCACTTTGTTCGTCTGCTTCAACTTCGTTTTCATCCGTTGAATATGCGGGATCGTCGTCTTTTTGCGGGACATCATCCTCAAAATCTTCCACTTCAGCACTTTAGTTACTGCTTTCATAATGATCAACGTCTAGATCATCTTCAGAACCGGCCTGAATGATCAATTCTGCTATTTCGGCGGCCATGACAGTTGTCCATCTAGCCATGTTTACAGCAGTGTGAACGACGCGGGTAACACGAAGCTCTAGACAAAAAATTGGGGTTGGTTGGTTGAAACACACATTAACCAATGAAATTGCCCCTTTTAAGTCGAAATAGTGCTGACGGCACAGACATCCTAACTATAGACTGCGCACGCCTGTCTGCGAGCGTTGAGGCGAAACGGCCCCACCGCGAGCTGCAAGTGGCCGCCATTTGGGAGACTTACAAGCGCACAGCTGTCTGTTGATTACACTGTGTAAATAAGTGACAGACAGGTAAAAGTCAGGCTGTACTATTAAAATATTTTTTTTAAAAGAAATCTCCGTTGACCCATTATTAGCGTGCTTGTGGTAAGTGCGTGTGTGTGTTTGTGAGTGCGCGTGCGTGCATGCGTATGTGTGTGTGTGTGTGTGAAGTTTGGCTCTCTCTTCCTCACACACACACCACACGCACTGTGAAAAATATCGGGAACAACTACCAGTACTGTTTAGCAGAAGGTTTTAGCTATGGGACAGAGTGTGTTTAGTTGGTGTAGCTTTACCCTTGATGATGCTTTGACTGATAACAGAATAAAGTGACCCCCCTGACCAGGAAATTCCAGTGCCATGTGTTAGGTCTACATTATCTTCCTTGATATACTGTCTGCTAGGTACCAGGCATGGGTATTCACGAGTTATTATAAAATTTACCATCTAAGTTGACTGCTCTCTCTCTCTCTCTCTCTCTCTCTCTCTCTCTCTCTCTCTCTCTCTCTCTCTCACTCGCTCGCTAACTCACTTGCTTGTTCGCTCTGTGTGTGTGTGTGTGTGTGTGTGTGTGTGTGTGTGTGTGTGTGTGTGTGTGTGTGTGTGTGTGTGTGAGATAGATAGATAGATAGAGAGAGAGAGAGGTACGCAAAACGATGAATAAATTGATTCTTTTTATGCATCAGTAAGCCCTGCGTTCAGAGCATTAGCTAGTTCTGTTTTCAGCACGTGTAACAGTCAAACACAATTTGCATTCATGTTAGATATTTTAAAGGCCCCTACTACACACACATTGAAACATTCTTCAGCTTGTTTGGTAGTGGGGTGGAGGTTTCCTGTTATAAGCAATGGTTTAGTGTGATCTTTTCTGTATGCATTTCACATCATGAGCAAGATGGTGAGTGAGAGAGAGTAAG
>JAPXFY010000029.1:47639658-47647158 GCA_030674185.1 Monoplex corrugatus
GCTGAAAATGACTTGTTTGTTGTCAGTTTACATACATAAATGAAAACAAAACATATGACATCATAAAATGTTCATGAAACGATACTAAACCCATGCAGACAAATAAGTAAGTAACCATCCCATCAATGATAGACCTGGTTTCGGTAAACATAAAAGTGATTGTACTAGACACTGAACAGTCAAACTACATGACAGTCAGTGTACTCAGACACTGAACAGTCAAACTACATGACACTCATGAATTGGTTCTCTCTGTTCTTCAGATTCTGCAATCAAAACAAGAGAAAATAAGCCCAGAATCAGAATCTTTATTCAAATAAGTCAATCAGCTCATGCTCATCAGTCAGAAACAGCTTGAAAAAGCATAGCACACGTCCCCAGTTCCCACTTTCAATCCTGGATTTCATAAAAATTGAGGAATGTCTGACTGTTGTCCATTTGGAGGCCAACAGATTTTCAGTGAGCGAAACACTTCGCTGATCGCCACGCCCCCTGCCATGCCGTCTAACTGGGGCACAGTTCATCTGCACCTCTCCTGTCCCTCTCCCCCTTCTCATCTTCCCCCCTTCCCACACCACGAACACGTGCGTGACCCATCTCACCATGTACCATCACGTTCACTGCTGTTGGGTCCAAAGTCCGAAGTGTCACGGCCTGCGCGCTCGCCACTCGCACTGACCACGGCAGTCGCGGTCTGACTCGTACTTGTTATCGTCTGCTTGCATCGATTCAGCCAGCAAGCGTTGAATGACGGCGTGGTCATTGTTACTTTCTCCACCCTCATGTTGAAGCGAATGATCAGATAACAAATTCTCTCATCGTCATCATGCTGTAAAATCATTTGAACGGCCTCTAGAGTCGTGAAAGTCCACTGACATGAGCCACCGTTCGGCTTGTCGAAGGTTGCGTCGCCATTGTGCTCCACTTCACGTGGTCCAGTTACCAAATCATTAGCGACAATAAAGGTGTCTTCCCTATGACGTATCTTAATTTACATCCTATTTTTATATTGTAGACACATATAGCTCAGTGTGCAGCGTTCCTGTGTGCTTATGGTACGTTCACACTAGGCTGTAACCACGATCTAACCAAATGGTTACATCGCTCTCTAACTAACTGGAACCACAAATTTTTGGTTGCAGTGGGTTCCCATCGGTTAGAAGATTTTTCGGGAAGACCCGATTTTTTGTTAGATAGGTGGTTAGATGGCCCCCAAAAATATGACTTGGGAGATAAAATTTTTTCGAGGTTACATCGCCCGATCAAGTTATAAACGGTTACAAAGGCATTCACACTAGTCCCCATCGGTTCCAGTGAGTTAGAGCAGAAAATAGAGGCGGAGCCGAGTTTGAAAAAAACTCCGACGTCAAAACAAAAAGCATGCCTTGCACGCACGCTGCGTGCGGTATGCAAATTGTCTGGCCCGACACATCTCACCGACTGCAAGTGATTGCAACCTTCTTTGCATGGTTGGGGTCAGTTATAGTGAGTTACATCGACGCGTGTTGTAACTTGATCAGTTACAGTGTGAATGTATTTAAGCTGGCTGACTGTCATTTTTTTTCGTTGTTCTTGCTGCGTCTACACGAAGCCACCCACACACGAGACTGATTTTTCGACATGTCTTCTGACTCTGATGTTGCTGCTTCCGACCAGTCCCTGGCTGCACGTGAGCAGGATGAGCGACTGCAGGAGCCCCCATCCACCCCACCTGCCTTTGAGACTACCGCCGGTGCTGGCAAGGGCAAAGGAAAGGGGAAGGGCAAGAGAGGCAAGAAGGCAGTGGAGGGACACCTGACTGAGGACCAGAAGCAGGAGGCCATAGATTTTTTGCGGGAGAGGCCCTACCTTTATAATCGGAGTCACTCCGATTATAAAGATGCAGCCAAGCGGAACCGGGAATGGAAGGAGTTCGCTGACCAGTTGGGAGTGCCCGTCGCAGTCCTCATGAGTTGGTACCGTTGCATGCGGGCCCTGCTGGGACGGGCGAAGAAGGCCAAGACGAAGAGTGGATCAGCAGATGTTCGTCTTCCGCGTGCCCAGGAGTATGTGTGGACGCACATGCAGTTCGTGGTGCCCTACATCAGTCAGATTTCATCTGACACCCTGGGCCCCAAGAAGAGGAAGCCAACTGCTGAGCCTGTGGAGCTCACTGAGTCTGAGGCTGAATTCGACCATGACCAGTCTGCTCCAAGTTTGATGGTGCCTGGACATGCTGGCATCTACAGTGCACGCCCCTCAGCCTCCACTCCAGTCTCCGCTTCTAGACGTCGCCGTGTGGGCCCTTCAACAAGAAAGGCCAGTGGGGACTCAGCAGCCGCGACCTGTTGCGGCCACTTGTGCTCCCAGCTGGACTCCATGATGCAGCACTTGGCCAAACCGGAGTTGCAGTTTTGGACCACTCTGCACTGGCGGGTTGATCACTTTACCCCAGCCCAGATGATGGACCTGCAGGAGGAGGTGTGGAATGTGGTGGTGAAACATGTGAGGAGGAATGGCCAGAAGCCTGACCCCATTGCCACCACCGTCCGTGCAGACCCAACGCCTGCAACGTGGTTCCAACCCGCTGCTGGTGGATCCAGAGGTGGACTTAGTGCCTACTCGACAGCTCCTCCTCCAGCCATGGACCAGCAAGGGCCATCGACGATGCCAGCACCACCTGAGAGTCTGGAGGCGTTCCTGGCAGGGAGTCTGGACAGTCAGTTGATGACTGTAGCACAACAACGACGGTCGTCACCCAGGAAGTCTGCCACACCGATTAAGGTCCCAAGGCAGCCCGCACCTTCCAACACGTTTCCGCTGACAGTACAGGATGTGGGCATCGACTTCTTGGACCTGTAGATGCATTCCTAGGTGCATCGGCCTTTTAAGGGCCACAATTGTTCCCAAGAGACTTAGTTTGGTTGCATTGCCCTACCCCACACATGCACACAGCCTAACACTGGTCTCATCCCCAGACCCAGAAGGTCAATCCTAAAAATATCCACACTTCATGTTTGTTTGTCTGTTTGTTTATTGAAATAAAATGAAACAGAATAAAAAAAATGATACAATTGACCTATGTTTTTTTTGGGGGGGGGAAGGGGTGGTGAAGATGGGGGATTGAAATTCCAGGAAAAGGTGTTTATTTTATGTTTTGTGTGTGTGTGTGTGTGTGTGTGTGTGTGTGTGTGTGTGTGTGTGTGTGTGTGTGTGTGTGTGTGTGTGCGTGCGGGGGTGTGCTTGTGTATGTTAGTTTATGTGTGTGTGTGTGTGTTTTTGGATAGCCACAAAAGAGATATCACAAACACAGAGACAGAAAAATATACATTTCAATACCTCAAGATAAATTTATCAGTGAGAAACAACCGGTATTTAATTTTTGGCCACAGTTTGTGCCCTTGTATATACATTTGGTTATACCATAGTCATATAACACAACGCTGTCTTTCTGTGTGTATGTGTGTCTGTCTGTCTCACCCCCTTCTGTGTGTACGTCCGTTTGTGTCTGTATCGCCATCTTTCTCGGTGTATGTTTATGTGTATGTCTGTCTGCGTGTCTGTGTGTCTGTTTGTGTGTCTGTCTATTGGACTCTCTCTCTCTCTCTCTCTCTCTCTCTCTCTCTCTCTCTCTCTCTCTCACTCTCACTCTATCAATATGTCATTTGGATAAAGTGGATTAATGCAACAACCCAGGAAATAAATCTCTTTGAAAATTTTTTAGGCCCTAAAAAGGGCCAATGATCTGAAGTTGTACTCATGGCCATATCACTGTGGAGAGGAGGGAGCTGGAGACGGCGGTTCAGACTCAGCTTGGGGTGAAGCAGCAGCAGCATGGTTGCGGTTGGGATTGGCAGCACCGGGTGGTTGGTGGACACTGGCCTTGTCCCACTGCCATGGGACAATCCCTGCAGGACTCCCGAAGAAGTCAGCCAGCGTTTCCCTTACTTTCTTCCCATCGGTGTTGGCTCGTCCTGCTCGTGGCTGTGGTTGCTCAGTCCAGATGACGTGTTCTCTCCAGGCACCAGGCAGCACATTCATGTGGGCATCCTCCCTGTCCACTGCATTCTGAGGTGGGGGAAGTCGGTCCAGCAGCAGGTTGTGGAGTGTGGTGCAACACTTCATGACTGCTCTGGCGTTTTCAGGTGTCAGCTCGCAGGTGCTGAGCATCAATCGGAACCGTTGTGCCAGCAGACCAAAGGCGTTCTCCACCACCCTTCTTGCTCGTGACAGCCTGTAGTTGAAGATAAGCTCCTTGGGTGCCATGCTTTGCCTGGAGTAGGGCTTCATACAGTAGTCCTTGAGTGCGAAGGCATCATCACTGACGATGTAGTAGGGCACATCTGTAGTGTCCTGAGGGTCGTCAGTGAGAGGGCATGGAGCTGGCCGGTTGATGGTGCCGTCCTGAAGGTCCTGTCGCAGGTCGGTTTCCAGGAAGATTTGGGCATCGGACATGTGGCCTAATCCCCCAAACTCCACCCATAGGAACTTGTAGTCCGCATCCACCAGGGCAAGCATGGGGATGGAAAAGTAGCCCTTGTAGTTGTGATACAGACTCCCACTGTTGCGTGGCTTCTTGATCGCAACATGCTTCCCGTCCAATGCCCCCATGGTGTGGGGCATGTTCCAGCGGGTGTAGAACTTGTCGGCGATGGTCTTCCAGTGGTCTTCAGTCCACTCCTCCGGGAACACTTCAACATTGAAGGCCTCCGTGATGGCCCTGAACACCGCAGGTAGGAAGGTGCTGATGGTAGATACCCCAATCCTGAAGGCGTAGCACAAGGACCTGTAGTTGTCCCCAGTGGCCAGGTACCTCAGTGTCACAGCCAGCTTCAGGCCAGGTTCAATGGCTTTTCGCATTCGAGTGTCTTCCTTGCTGATGGCGGGACGAATCAGGTCCAGGACCTCGAGGAAGACTCCTGGGGTCAGTCTGGTGTAGTTCCTGAACATCCTCTCTTCAACGTTGGCCATGTTGAGGTCCAGCAGGGTGTAGTAGTGGCCCAACTCCCTCCTTCTGTCCTCAGTGAGCCAGTTGCGAACCCAGAAACGCCTCCAGGTTGGACGTCTCCTACGCCGTCCCTCCTCTCTAACGACATGATGATCGTGGTGGTGATGCAGGTCTCGGTGAAATCGAGCCAAGAATACCGGTACAGCGACGTTCATGATGACAGGTCAAGATGGAATGAAGAGACCCCCCTGAAACAAGGGGGTTTTATACTTTCAAAGGGAGTTACAAGGGAGTTACAAGACCCAAGTTCAAACAGGTTGCAGCAGGTCACATCAGGCTGGTGGAGATGCACAATCTCAAGACACCCCACCTCATGGAAACCCACGGGAACCACAGAAAACAAAAGTATACCCCAATCTGTACATGACGCCTCAGCCACAGCACCCCTGTAACTTGGCTTGTAACTTGTTAAGTTAGAACGAAGTTACAACGGTAGTTAGATGCCACCAGTCTAACTTCAGCGCAAAATAAAACCCAGCCAGCGAGCGAGAACTGCTGCTCTCAGTCAAAAAACGCGCGGGAAAAGGGGTGGAGCCTAATAGTTAGACAGTGGTTAGACGCTTTCCGTTCACACATGCTGTATCAAAAATCTAGAGTTTGTCTCATGGTAGTTACATCCCTCAATGTAACCATTTGGTTAGATCGTGGTTACAGCCTAGTGTGAACGTACCATTACTGGCTCACACAGTTGTGAACGAAAAATCGGAAAACTCCTGCAACGTCAGCGGACGGCTCTTAGGCAATACAGCAACACCTTTTGTGCAACGTCAGCTGACGGCTTATAGGCACTGAACTGGTTCAGGATAAACAATTAATCAAGTGAGTAATTTCCAATATCATTTCAGATCTTGTTTGTAATTTTGATAATTCAAGAGCTTGAAGTACAAATTTTGAATCAACGCAAAAAAGTATCTTGGGAAGTGTCCTAGGAAAATTTATCATATAATTCAAAGCCATTAAGATTGCAAAGAGTTCAGCGGTAAAGACAGATTTATTAAGTCCTATATAGAAGGATTTCTCAACTTTTAGAGCAGGTATTAAAAACGCTGAGCTTGCTTGTCTTTCAATTATTGATCCATCAGTGTAAACTTTCAAGTGATCGGAATAAAAATCTTCTATATGACATTTAACTTGACTTGCCAGTAAGTTGATATTATCTTCTTTTTTTAAGTCAGTGTGACGTATGTGAAAACGTGCTCTTTGAAGTTCCCAACTGGGTACAGGTGAAAAGGAAGGTCTTGAAGTGACAGGATCTGCTTCTAGATCTATTCCAGAGCCTTTCATAACATCAGTTGTATATGTTGCAAGTGTGACCTGTGAGGATATTGATCTAGCTCTTTTTGGAAAGTCGGAGTCTGATCTTATTTTTGTCTCTGTTTCAATGCTGTTTTCTATGGTGGTGTTTCTTAACAGAAATTTAGTGGAAGCGACTTTCCTTTGTTCATCAAGCGGCAATAATTTGATTGCGTTGTATGTGCAAAGACAAGAGGCATGCATTGGAAGACCTAGCGCAAGTTTGAAACCTTTACAATCTAAGCTCTGCAGTTTTGTTAATAAGTGTTTCGGTGCACAGAAGAATATTTCTTGGGCATAGGTTAATTTAGATCTAATGAGCGATTTACAAAGATGAACAAGTGTTGATATATCTTGTCCCCATGTCTGTTTGCGAACTATTTTCAAGAAATTTAAACTTTTTTGAGCTTTTGTTAATAAGTATTCAATATGCTGATTCCAAGATAATTTCGCTGTAAGGAAAACTCCTAAGAATTTAATCGACTCGTTATATTGAAGAAGAGTATCTCCCAGTTTGAACGTGGGAATATTTGCTGGGTTAGCTCCACTGTTAAACAAAACTATCTTTGTTTTTTCCACTGATAAATGCAGTCCATTTTCTACCATATATCGTGCTATTGTATCAAGCTCTAATTGATAACATTTATGCGTATAATTAAGACAGCGCAAAGGAGTTTTTCTTTTCATATTTACCTGCATCCACATGCATAAATCGTCAGCATATTGAACTAAAACTCTGTGTGTGTGTGAGTGTGTGTGTGTGTGTGTGTGTGTGTGTGTGTGTTGTGTGTGCGTGTGTGTGTGTGTGTTGCGCGCGTGCGCAAGTATCTCTACCTCTGTATGTGTGTATATGTGTGTGTGTGTGTGTGGCGAGACACAGAGAGAGACAGAGTGACAGAGAGAGTGACAGAGTCAGACAGACAGAGAGAGAGAGAGAGATAGACAGACAGACAGACAGAGAAAGTATGTGTGTGTGTGCACGCACGTGCTAGTGTCTCTAGCTATGTCTATGTGGCGTATGCGTGTGTACATATGCACATGTGTGTGTGTGTGTGTGTGTGTGTGAGTGAGTGTGTGTGTGTGTGTGTGTGTGTGTGTGTGTGTGTGTGTGTGTGTGTGTGAGTGAGTGTGTGTGTGTGTGTGTGTGTGTGTGTGTGTGTGTGTGTGAGTGAGTGAGTGAGCAAGAGAGAGAGAGTATTGATAGATTCTACAGGCGTATT
>JAPXFY010000029.1:47652158-47657158 GCA_030674185.1 Monoplex corrugatus
AAACGTTGTAGTACTAAAATTTGAAGTGGCTTAATTTCACGTCACATCATTCATGTAAACGCTGAGAGATTACGCTTTCCATAGACACCAAACATGAAAGAAACATACATCAAACACACACCAGGCAGCCGTTTAGAATGGACAAGAACAGCCAATTCTATTTTACGAAGTTGTGCTTGTCCCGCGAAAAATTACACAATTGTAATTGATCATTACGAGTAGAAAATTACTTCTATCGTATTCATTCACTGGACTTGAGAGATACATGCATACACAATACATTACAATACACAGAACAGTAGATCGATTTACCTGATACTGTCTTTGGTGCAATGAAAATACTACCCCTAGCCCATTGTCAGCAGCAGCAGCAGCCACGAGGATTAAAGTGAGGAACGTGTGAAGATAAAATAATACTGCTATACTTAAAAGAAACAGTTATATCCACAGTTCTGAACTGGATACGGGTATTATTGTTTTCAAACTGTGTTAAATCCCATATTATCCACAATGTCGAAACAATCAAAGAAGAAGAAACACTTTTTTTCCTGCAGATGTGGGATACACTCTATTCAGAGGCCCTATCATGAGTTGAGGATGGTGGTGGTGGTGGTAGTGGGACCAGGGATTGCTCCGACATACTGTACGGCAAGAAAGTGACAAAAGAAACCTTCATTCTCATTATCACTGTCACAATCGCTTTCTTGCCGTACAGTATGTCAGAGAATTCTAGAAGCATCAATATGAGCACGCCCACGTGATGTTGATGGTTGATTTCCCACCTCCAATAGTAATAGTAGTAGGCCTCCTTCGGTCATGACTGACCATGGACAAAGTACATCCGTTCTAATGTCTAGATGGGCTGTCTACTTGGTCCAAGCAGCGTCGCCTGTGACTGTAGAGACCAATGCAAGAGAGGCAGTCTCTGTCGCAGCGGTCGCATGTGTATGCTGATGCTGGTCTGTTGGCTGTCATCCCTTTTCTGCGAACTCGCTTTTCTGCTGCAGCAGCTGACAGTTTGTCCTCACCAATCCGCAGCTGTTTCTTGAGAGTAGTTCTCCAGCTGTTGCGGTCGTCTGCGAGGTCCTCCCAGGACTCAGTGTTGATCTCAAGCGCCTTCATGTCACGCTTGCAAACGTCTTTGTATCTCAGCTGTGGGCGGCCAATGTTTCTCTGCCCTGTGGCAAGCTCACCATAAAGGATGTCTTTTGGGATGCGACCATCTTCCATGCGGCGAACGTGGCCCAACCAGCGCAGCCGACGCTGTCTCAGCATGGTATGCATGGTTGGGAGGCCAGCGCAGGTTAGGACTTCGGTGTTGGTCACCTTGTCTTGCCAGGAAATGCCAAGTATGCGCCGTAGGCTTCTCAGGTGGAAGGTATTGAGCCTTTTCTCCTGATGAGCATGCGTGGTCCACGCCTCGCTGCCATACAGCAAGGTGCTGAGGACACAGGCGTTGTATACAGCCATCTTTGTCTTTGTGGTCAGCTTGGGATTTGTCCACACCCTTTGTGTGAGGCGGGCTAGTGTTGTGGCTGCCTTCCCGATCCTCTTGTCGACCTCTGTGTCAAGGGAGAGGTTATCGGTGATGGTGGACCCAAGATATGTGAATTGATGGATGGCTTCAAGCTCGTAGTCATCAATGGTGATGGCTGGTGGAGATGGTGTGTCTTGGCCCAGGACGTTTGTCTTCTTAAGACTGATGGTCAAACCAAAATCTTTGCAAGCCTGGGAGAAGCGGTCCATTAGTGACTGCAAGTCCCGCTGAGTATGGGTCACAACTGCGGCATCGTCGGCAAATAGCATGTCTCTGATGAGGGCTTCACGGACTTTTGTCCTTGCTCTGAGGCAGGCGAGGTTGAAGAGCCTGCCATCTGATCTGGTCTGCAGGTGGATCCCTTCTTGCGCTGTGCTGAACGCATGCCTCAGGAGGAGAGCGAAGAAGATTCCAAAGAGGGTTGGGGCCAGGACGCAGCCTTGTTTCACACCGCTGCGTACGTCGAAGGGCTTGGAGAGGTTTCCGTTGAACTGCACCATCCCTTTCATGTTTGAGTGGAAGGACTCAATTAAGCTGTGCAGTTTGGGGGGGCAGCCGATTTTTCGGAGAGCCCTGAAAAGGCCATCTCTGCTGACTAGGTCAAAGGCCTTGGTGAGGTCAATGAATGCCACATACAGGGGCATCCGCTGCTCTCTGCACTTATCCTGGATTTGGCGAATGGAGAAGACATGTCTACCGTTGATCTCTCTGCTCGAAAACCACACTGTGATTCCGGGTAGACGCGTTCAGCCAGTTTCTGCAGGCGGATTAGGAGGACCCGAGCATAGACTTTGCCAACAATGCTGAGGAGCGAGATACCTCTGTAGTTGTTGCAGTCGCTCCTTTCGCCCTTGTTTTTGTACAGGGTGACGATCTTGATGTCCCTCATGTCCTGTGGTACAGCTCCCTCATTCCAACACTGACAGAGAACTGCGTGCAAAGGGTGCAGAAGAGAAGTCTTGCAGTGCTTGATGAGGTCTGGGGGAATTCCGTCGTTGCCAGGTGCCTTCCTGATGCCAGGCTATCAATGGCCTTGCTGAGTTCGTCCGCAGTTGGCTCTGCGTCAAGTTCTTCCATTACCGGCATGCACTTGATGGCATCGAGGGCTGAGGGGGACACCATGTTCTGTGTGGAGTAGAGGTCGGAGTAGTGTTCCGCCCATCTTTCCATCTGTTGGCTAGGATTGCTGATTACTTCCCCAGTGGAGGATTTGAGGGGGGCGATCTTGCTCTGTGTTGGTCCCAGTGCCTTCTTGATGCCATCATACATTCCTCGAATGTTGCCTCTTTCAGCAGCACTCTGTATCTCTTCGCTGAGCTCTGTCCAGTACTCGTTTGCGCAGCGCCTGGCGTTAAGCTGAACCTTACTTCTGGCAGCCCTGAGGATTTGCAGGTTCTTCTCACTGGGTGACCCTTATACTTGGTGAGTGCGGCACACTTGGCCTCAACAGTGGGAGTCATCTCTGATGATTTGGCCTCAAACCAGTCATGGGACTTCACAGTTTTCTCCCAAAGGTGGCCATAGCAATGCGGTGCATGGTGTCTCGTAGCGTTTCCCATCTCTCAGTGGCAGAGTCTCTGGGCTGCAATGCATCGTATTCTCTCTGAAAGGCCTCTGCGAACTGTTCTACAAGATCTGGCTGAGACATCTTGCTGACGTCAATGCGAGGGTTCCCTTGTTTCTTTGAGCAGTGGAACTTCTTTGGTTGTAGCCTGATCTTGCAACATACCAGAGAGTGGTCTGTGTCGCAGTCTGCGCTGTGATAAGAGCGAGTGTGGAGAACGTTTTTGATAGCGGCACGTCTTACTAGGATCAAATCCAGTTGGTGCCAATGTTTTGAGCGGGGATGCCTCCAGGAGACTTTGTGCTGAGGCTTCGTCTTGAAGAAGGAGTTGGCGATGCACAGTTCATGGCAGGCGCAAAACTCAAGCAGTCGCTTTCCATTCTCATTCATTTTCCCCACTCCAAAGGAACCGAGGCAGAAGGGCCATGAGTCATTGTCTGCACCCACTCTGGCATTGAAGTCGCCCAGGAGAACAAGTTGTTCTGTCCTGGGGATGTTCCTTATGGTTGATGCAAGATTTTCGTAGAACTCATCCTTGGTGTCTGGAGAGGCGGACAGAGTTGGGGCATAAACGCTGATGAGAGTGACATAGCCTTCGGTGGTGCTGAGGCGGAGAGTGAAGAGTCGTTCTGAACCACCGCTGCCTGGTTCAATCATGTTCAGCAGACTGTTCCTTACTGCAAAGCCTACTACGTGCTCTCTTGGGGCATCAGAACTCGTTCCTTGCCAGAAGAAGGTGTAGTCCCTTTCCTTTAGTGTTCCTAAGTCAGCTAGCCGTGTTTCCTGCAGAGTGGCAATGTCCACATTGAGCCTCTTTAGTTCGCTGTTTATGACGGCGGTTTTTCTGGCGTCGCTGATGTCTTGCAGATCTTGGGAGAGCCCAGGCATCATTGTTCGGACATTCCAACAGCCCAGTTTCACTGCTGATCCTTTTCCTGATCCGTTTCTTGAATTTGAATTTTTCTTTTTGTTTGGTGCGGTAATTAACGACCTGCTTGTCAGATTTTCTCCTAATTTTCATGCACCCAATGAAGAAGGCCGGTTGTGGCGGGACAGCACCTAACTGGCTGGGGGCTGCCCAGCTTAGGTGGGCGGTAGCTGTCCAGTAAGACACGAAGGTCTCTCCCACCATCAAAAGCAACCCCTGGCATCAGCTCTACGCCAGTTGAGCAATGACTTATCACCGGTATCTGTTGCTTCCCATGTTGTGCCGACACTAGTGTTAGTAGCGAGGCTGGAGTGTCCTCTCCAGGTCGTAGGTGCAGAGTGTTTGTGGATGAATGGACGGATGTAAGCCTGGGCAGTGTAATATGGAAGACAGGCTATTGCCCATGCAACTTGTCCCCCCTCTCCACCTCGCTGATCAGATCAAAAGGAACAGCAGGGCTATTACGTTTTGGTGCCAACGCGGCTGCAGGAGCTGCTGGAAAGTGACAAAGTTTGCCATCCAACCGCCTTAGGGGCCCCACACCGGATTTACTGTCAGGGTTTACTCCCTTAGCTAGATGGCCGCGGGTAGCTCTCCAGAGCTGGCGCCCTTTGATGGATCTAATTTATTTCCACCAGGGTTTCTAGCCACCCTCCTCACCATCCTCCTGAGAGGACTGGTGGGGTTGCTGGTTTAGTCGCCAGCAATTCGACCCTGTGACAGGTAGTACTGGGCTCCAGGTTACCAGTAGCGGATACACTACTGGTAACCTGGAACCTCCATTTCATCAATTTCATTAATTTTCGGTCTTTGCAAGGGCTCTTTGTCGAGTGAAGTACCAATTGACGAACATACACTCGATTCAGAGACGGTTTCTTCTGTTTTGGACTCAAAATCAGTCTTCATCGAGGAAGGTTTCATCCAAAACTGTGTAGCGAGATCGTTTCATCATCTTGACGTCAAAAAACAAC
>JAPXFY010000029.1:47664658-47667158 GCA_030674185.1 Monoplex corrugatus
TGGTGTGTGTTGTGTGTGTGTTGTGTGTTGTGTGTGTATTTGTGGTGTGTGTATGTGTGTGTGTGTATGTGTTGTTGTGTGTGTGTTATGCTGTGTGTATGTGTGTGTGTATGTTGTCTGTGTGTGTGTGTGTGTGTATGATGTGTGTGTATGTGTGTGTGTTGTGTGTGTATGTGTGTATGTGTGTGTAGTGTGTGTGTGTATGTGTGTATGTGTGTGTATTGTGTAGTGTGTGTGTGTTTGTGTGTGTGTGTGTGTATGTGAGCATGTGTGTATGTGTGTATGTGTGTGTGTGTTTAGTGTGTGTGTGTGTTTGTGTGTGTGTGTGTGTGTGTATGTGTGTGTGTGTGTGTGTGTGTGTGTTGTGTGTGTGTGTGTGTGTGTGTGTGTGTGTGTGGCTGAACACCAGTTTCCATGTCGTGTTCCTTCTTGGAGACCAGCGGCAATACATCGTGTGACTATCAGCAATCCATTTTGTGACTGTCAGCAATCCATCTTGTGACTATCACACAGACGCCATCTTGTGACTATCAGAATCCATCTTGTGATTATCAGCAAAGTATCTTGTGACTATCAGCAAAGTATCTTGTGACTATCAGCAATCCATCTTGTGACTCTCAGCAATCCATCTTGTGACTATCACACAGACGCCATCTTGTGACTATCAGCAATCCATCTTGTGGTTATCAGCAAAGTATCTTGTGACTATCAGCAATCCATCTTGTGATTATCAGCAATCCATCTTGTGACTATCAGCAATCCATCTTGTGACTATCAGCAATCCATCTTGTGATTATCAGCAATCCATCTTGAGACGATAAGCAATCCATCTTGTTACTATGACACAGACGCCATCTTGTGACTATCAGCAATCCATCTTGTGATTATCAGCAATTCAACTTGTGACTATCAGCAATCCAACTTGTGACTATCAGCAATCCATCTTGTGACTATCAGCAATCCATCTTGTGACTATCAGCAAAGTATCTTGTGATTATCAGCAATCCATCTTGTGACTATCAGCAATCCATCTCGTGACTATCATCAATTCATATTGTGACTATCAGCAATCCATCTTGTGACTATCAACAATCCATCTTGTGACTATCGGCAAAGTATCTTGTGATTATCAGCAATCCATCTTGTGACTATCAGCAATCCATCTTGTGACTATCAGCAATCCATCTTGTGACTCTCAGCAAAGTATCTTGTGATTATCAGCAATCCATCTTGTTACTATCAGCAATCCATTTTGTGACTCCATCTTGTGACTATCAACAATCCATCTTGTGATTATCAGCAATCCATCTTGTGACTATCAGCAATCCATCTTGTGACTATCAGCAATCCATCTTGTGACTATCACACAGACGCCATCTTGTGACTATCAGAATCCATCTTGTGATTATCAGCAATCAATCTTGTGACTATCAGCAATCCCTCTTGTGACTATCAGCAATCCATCTTGTGACTATCAGCAATCCATCTTGTTCTATCAGCAAAGTATCTTGTGACTATAAGCAATCCATCTTGTGACTATCAGCAATCCATCCTGAGACTATCTGCAATCCATCTTGTGACTATCAGCAATCATCCTGTGACTATCAGCAATCCATCTTGTGACTCTCAGCAATCCATCTTGTGACTCTCAGCAATCCATCCTGTGACTATCAGCAAAGTATCTTGTGACTATCAGCAATCCATCTTGTGACTATCAGCAATCCATCTTGTGAATATCTTCAATCCATCTTGTGACTATCAGCAATCCATCTTGTGACTATCAGCAATCAATCTTTTGACTATCAGCAATCCATCTTGTGACTATCAGCAATCCATCTTGTGACTATCAGCAAAGTATCTTGTGATTATCAGCAATCCATCTTGTGACTATCAGCAATCCATCTTGTGACTATCAGCAATCCATCTTGTGACTATCAGCAATCCATCTTGTGACTATCAGCAATCCATCTTGTGACTATCAGCAATCCATCTTGTGACTCCATTTTGTGACTATCAGCAATCCATCTTGTGACTGTCAGCAATCCATCTTGTGACTATCAGCAATCCATCTTGTGACTCTCAGCGATCCATCTTGTGACTATCAGCAATCCATCTTGTGACTATCAGCAATCCATCTTGTGACTATCACACCGACGCCATCTTGTGACTATCAGCAATCCATCTTGTGACTATCAGCAATCCATCTTGTGACTCTCAACGATCCATCTTGTGACTATCAGCAATCCATCTTGTGACTCTCAACGATCCATCTTGTGGCTATCACACAGACGCCATCTTGTGACTATTACACAGACGCCATCTTGTAACTATCAGCAATCCATCTTGTGACTCCATCTTGTGACTATCAGCAATCCATCTTGTGACTATCAGCAATCCATCTTGTGACTATCAGCAATCCATCTTGTGACTCTCAGCGATCCATCTTGTGACTATCAGCAATCCATCTTGTGACTATCAGCAATCCATCTTGTGACTATCA
>JAPXFY010000029.1:47669658-47677158 GCA_030674185.1 Monoplex corrugatus
AATTCGTTCCAAGCGCGGAGACGTTATCTGGAGAAACTGAAACTGAAACTATAAACAGTCCGAATGAGTTTTGTGAATAGTGCTAGACATGGATGATGTATTGTCATAAATCATATTTGGTCTCGCTGAACGAGCACTGCAACAGTAAACTTATAAACAGTACACTCAGTTCATTATGTCACCATGATTACTGTACAATCTCGCCTTACAAAGTGGAAGTTTCTATATGAAACTGATTTTAACCCTTTGCCTCCCACACTCTATCCACCAACTGCAAAAACTTAACCTTTCAACTCCCTGACCCTATTCATCGTCTTCCTAAGGAAGTTGATGGGTGGGATGAGGGAATCAAAGGGTTTTTGCTTTGCTGGCAAGGTTGACAATGCAGGATGCTGGTGGATAGGGGGCGGGAGTCAAAGGGTTAAACAGAAACGGGAGTGGGTGTGGGAGGGGAAGGCTGACAAGTACCACGTGGGAGTGTGGCAGGTAATAACAGTCTGGGTGGTGCCAGTGTTTGGTCAACAGCAAGGAGGGAGGGAAGACAGGGAGGACTGGCGGAGAGGTAGTGGAAGTTCCGTCAGAGCATGTGCGAGAATTAATTATTTTATTATAATCAAACAATTATAATTAAGCACAGATGCTAGATCTGGTAGGCCTTGCTCTAGCCTCATCATCTAATAGCGCTGTTGGCGGAAGGGTAAGACGCCATCTTTTCCCATCTCCATCCCCACTGACCCCCTTTGTTGTGGCGCTTAATTAAGTTAATCAATCGACTGCCCTCTCACATTGTGCGCCTTAATGCGTCTTGTTGACAGCATGTGTCAACTGCCATTTACAAACCAGTTATTACACATATGGCACTCGGTTTATTCGCATTTGGTTGTATCCTCGTTTGGTCTTATTCTTGTCAATAATAATCTTCCCTCTGACCCGAACTGACTGAGCAGACCGTGTTTTTTGTGCGCGGTAGTTTAGCAAGCCTACACTCACAACATCAAGCAAACTCACATAGCAACAATATAGAAGTTTAAAAAAAATTGTGTTTAGGCTCCGTTTGTTTAGATGGATCGCATCCGTTCATCATCATCAGGTGCCCTGCCGCATGGCGTTGACAACCATGGACTTCCAACCATCATTATCTCTCCTTGCCCTCAGCATCTCCCCCACCCTCCTCATCCCCAGCCACTCTGCAAGTCCGTCCAGCATTCTCTCGCTGGGTCTACCTGGTGCTCTCTTTCCCTCCAGCTTTCCCGTTGTGACCAGGTGCTCCAAATCCCCCTTCCTCATAAAATGGCCTATAAATGTTGCTTGTCTTTTCCTAATCTTCCTTATGAATGATCTACTTGTGTCTGCCTCCATCAAGACTGTCTCGTTTGTTTTCTTTGCTGTCCATGGAACTCTCAACATTCCTCTGAGAAACCACGGCTGCCTCAATCTTGCTCTGGCTTTGCTTGCTGACTGTCCATGCCTCGCATCCGTACAACAGTATTGGTTCTATATAAACTTCAAGGACTCTCTTTCTGATGTTAATTGATAGGCATTTGTTGGTAAGAATGCTTGTCATCTTCTTGAATGTTGTTTTGGCTTGGCATTGAGTTGTTCACTGTTTTCGTTCCCTGTTGACCACCCTGGTGCAGGAAGTCATACAGATCTGAAGGTGAAACTCATCCTGAAAGGGGCCATATGCCATTTGGAGGACATTTTACCCACTCTATCCTTAGCCCCTGTTGGCCTTGCTGCACTGTCTTCTGGATGAAACTTATCCTGAAAAGGGCCATGCATCATATTGAGGAGATGTAGCCACGTTATCCATTGTCCCTGTTGGCCTTGCTGCACTGTCTTCTGGATGATATTTATCCTGAAAAGGGCCATACATCATATGGAGGAGATGTAGCCACGTTATCCATTGTCCCTGTTGGCCTTGCTGCACTGTCTTCTGGATGAAACTGATCCTGAAAAGGGCCATACATCATATGGAGGAGATGTAGCCACGTTATCCATTGTCCCTGTTGGCCTTGCTGCACTGTCTTCTGGATGAAACTGATCCTGAAAAGGGCCATACATCATATGGAGGAGATGTAGCCACGTTATCCATTGTCCCTGTTGGCCTTGCTGCACTGCCTTCTGGAGTGTTTTGGCAAGCTCTTGTATCTTGATCTCCTGTATCACCATGTCCCTTCTTTTCTTTTTCACTTCACCTTTGATCTCACAACTTTGTCTCCTGAGTCCTAACCCATGCTCAGAAGCCTGATCTTTCCCACCTTGTACTAACTGACGATGGGTTCTGGGGTATCTTCAACTTTGCCTGACGACAATAGAATGCAACATCAGTTAGATATAGTGGGACACCAAGCCATTTCCGTGCGCATTTGTTGATTTTTGTCTCCATTGATTCCACTATGCTAGCACTGATTGTGTATTTCAGTAGAGGCCAGATGACGTTTGGACTGCAGGCACCAAACTTTGCAACTGCCGAGCAAACCACACTAGTCTATTACTTGCATGCTTTCCTTTTGCATTCTTGTTTCTTACCGTTATTTTCGTTCTTTTGTTTATTTCCAAGCAGTTTCCACACTTCACTGTTTTCTGTTCTCTCTTTATGGTTGTTCTGTTAATTTCTCTGCTAGTATGCATCAGCTATTGTAGATTATCTTCTGGTTTAATCTCTGTCTACCCCTTCTCTGTCTCTGTCTTATCTGCTCTGTCCTCTTCTGTCCTCTTCTTCTGTCTCTTCTGTGTCTGTCTTCTTCTGTATCTGTGTGTGTTGTCTGTATTCTGTCTGTGTCTCTTTCTCTCTCTATCTGTATCTCTGTCTCTGTCTCTCTGTCTCTGTTCTGTCTCTGTCTCCCTGTCTCTTTCTTTCTCTGTCTGTCTGTCTGTCTGTGTCTCTTTCTCTCGTCTATCTGTTCTCTGTCTCTGTCTCTGTCTCTGTCTGTCTCTGTCTCCTCTGTCTCCTTCTCTTTCTCTTTCTCTCTGTCTCTGTCTTCTGTGTGTGCGTGTCTCTCTCTGTGTCTGTCTGCCTGCATGTGTGTGTGTGTGTGTGTGTGTGTGTGTGTGTGATAACCATCCTTCACGATGTCTTTCACACTGTGCCATGTAAATGTTCAATGAACACTCAGGCCAAACAAACCCGCAGAATAACGCTACATAAACATAATTTGTTGTTACTGTTATCATTATTGAAATGGCACTCTGCAAAAACTTCAGACTAAACTTCATGGACATTTCCCTCAGAAAATCAAGCACAGCCTGGCTTACTGCAGGTAGGGTAGGTATACATGGAGTAGGACAGAAGACACAAATCTCTTGCTGACTTGGTCACCCCTGGGGTGTCATGCACAGGCCTGGAGAAGATGGCTCATACGCCAATAGGTGTCTTGCAGACAGGAGCACTATGTGATGTGTACATGACGTGGACAGGTAAATCAAAATCGTGATAACAGTTGTCACAGATCTCCAGGTCTGATGCGAAACTTGTTTGGGTATCAATGTGACTGTTGTCATCCACATCTTTATTTTATCGTGAGCCAACAAATCATATAGCCACATTTTTGTTTGTTTATTTGTTTGTTTGTTTGCGGACCATTACTTATTTGTTTATTTACTTGATATGTATAATCGTATTTTTTGAAGGTAAGATACACAGATACACATGTCATTTACATGTAACCAAGATCATTCCAGTGGTAGGCTAACAAAATACCAGTATAAAATATAGACTAGGTAAAACAGTCTAGGAAGGGCCTCAGGACCTGGCCAGCTCATGGGTTTATTTGCAGGCTTGAGGCGTGTGCCCTGATCACCATACACATGGCACCTGTCATATTAGAATATTGTCTTATTTGTTAAATTAAAGGTTGTTTCTATGTGAACAATACTTGTCTTGTATGTATAAATTGAGATCATGTCTGTTATCACATTGTTTGTTGATGCTTCAGGAAAGGGATGCGGTTTGTGCAACAATTTATAGGGGAAATGTTGACATGTGCGGAGATCTTGATGTTCATTTTTAAACTTCCAGTGTATCAAATATCATTATGTACATATCTATATATATACATATTGTCATGCTTTTGTACACATGCTCACGCAATCAACACATGCAAAAAGCATTCGTCCGTCACGCAACCGCACGCACTCCTTCCATCCAATGGCACTAAACAAATTGCGATATGATTTTTTACATTTATTACTACAAACTTTTACACATCACTCATACAGCATACAACATTTCCACCCACGCACCTTCATAGTAACTCTTTCTCTCTTCCTTCGTTTTCTCCTCCCTCTTCGTCTCCTTCCTCGTCCCCTGCTCCTCTTTCTTTTCCTTCTCCTTCTTCCTCGTCTCCTTCTTCGTCTCTTTCTTCTTCGTCTCCTTCTTCGTCTCCTTATTCCTAGTCTCCTTCGTTTCCTCCTCCTTCTTCGTCTCCTATCCCTCATCTCCTTCTTCTTCTCCTTCTTCACCTTCTCCTTACACTTCTCGTTCCTCTTCTTCTCCTTATCCTTTTTTGCCTTCTTTTTAAAAAATTTTTCTTCTTCTTTTCTTCTTCTTCTTTTTCTCCTTCTAATTCATATTCTTTCTATTCTTCTTCTTCTCCTTTTTCACCTTCTTCTTCTCCTTCCTCTTCTCCTTCTTCTTCTCCTTTTTCTACTTCTTTCTTTCTTCTCTTTTTCTACTTCTTTCTTTCTTCTCTTTTTCTTTTGTTTCGCCTTCTTTTTCTTTACTACTTCTTTTTCGCTTTCTTCTTGTTCTTTTTTTTCGCCTTTCTCTCCTTCTTGTCCGTCTTCTTATTTTCTACTTCTTTTCTTTCTGCTTCTTCTGCTCCATCTCTCTCTTCTTCTTTTTCGCTTTGTTCTTGTTCTTTTTCTTCTCCTTCTCCTTTCTCTAGGCGGTTTTTTAGACTGACCAACTAACTCAGTCCACACTAAGTTCCTATCTTGGGTGAACTGTTTTCAAAACTACATGCATACAAAATTCCCTTTCGCAAGCGACATTAAAAAAAACTCGTGCATACATCACCCCATGCACACGATACAAAAAAAAACATGTGCACGCACATCACACACACACACACACACACACACACACACACACACACACACACACACACATATATATACATATATATATATATATATATATATATGTATATATATATATATATGTGATATATGGAGTTCATATGTCAACATTGTCTTTTCATATGTGCATTTTTTTTCGTTTGTCATTTTTCGTTGCCACATTGTGTGTTAGATGTCTGTTTGTCATAAAGCAAAAAAATTAATTAAAAAGTTAATAATGATAAAGAAAAACTAACACTGTCATACTTTGTATCCACACCAACACCTCTGTAAGTAACCTAACACTGTCACGCTTTGGTAGGCCTACCCATCAGAATCTAGCCTTTTATCTTCTGTTTGTCTCTGTTATTTTCTTGATTTTCATTTCCAACGTGTCAACGTACACATGAAGATAACATGATGCAGAATTCGTCTTCAAAACGTCAGGCACCAAACAGGTAAAACAGGGAAGAAAAGAACGTAATGAATGATTTTCTCCAGCTATACAAATAGACCTTGCTTGCTCTCTGTGGTGTGTTTAGTTTGTCAAATGTTATTTGTATACCAGTCCAGGTTGTCTCAGTAAAACGTGTACACTTCTGAATTCTAGCTGTACTTTCTAGCCACAGGTTTAACTCTATAATGATGGAAGATTTTTGCCATTATTTATAAAAGCATGGCTTGTACACACACAAACAAAGGCATGGACGCACGCACACACACACACACACACACACACACACACACACACACACACACACACACACACACACACACACACACACACACACACACACATATATATATATATATATATATATTATATATATGTATATATTCCTTATCACAAATAAATATGATTTATTTCTTTTGAAAACATATCCTTATCCACTATCTCTTCCAACCCCACACACCTTCCCACCCTCGGTTTCTGAAAACAGAACCCTTTGTTTTAAACTGGAATCGTGCCATAAATCACGAGAAAGTGTTTTAAATAGTGCGGTAAACATCCATGATTTATGTCATGAGGTGTTGGTTATAATGACGAACAGGCTGACAAAGATAGTTTTACAGTGAACAGGGAATTACACAAATGATTTATGTCCTTGTACAGTTACAGCGCGAGCAGCAACAAGTATATTTTTTCCTCACTGACAAGTCTCTTGATTTTTGTGTGTGTTTGTTTTGCAGTCAACACTACATGTATAACGCTGTGCAGGTGTGTTCCTTTCGTATTGATTACAAACACGCCGACAAGTGCCCTGCTTCCTCGTCACACACTCCGTTCTCTTCAGTTGGTTGCATATTCTGTTTAGTTCATGTTTACGTTCCGTATTTTAATAGTGAACTGTCCTCCGAGGGGCTGCCGGAGGCTCTTTCAGTATAAATAGTATCCCCACCTTCTAGAAATTCTGTGCCAGAAATTTTCTCTTTTCTGTCACTCTCTTTATTTCTGTCTTCCTCCTTTTCTTTCTGTTATTTCATCCTATCATTTTCTGCCTTACTGGTCCATTCACCTGTATGTGTTCGATAAAGCCGTACGTACTTTTTCTTAGGATTGATAATTGGGTACATGTATTAAGTATTAGACGGACTTGCAGAGTGGCTGAAGACGAGGAGGGTGGAGGAGATGCTTGGGGCAACAAGAGATAGAGACAGATGGAAGTCCATGATCGCCAACGCCATGTGGCAAGGCACATGATGATGATGATTAAGTGCATTTTGGCTCTAGGGAGGTGAGATATGCGGAAGCAATTTTATGTAATTTATGCCCATTTTTATATGTTTTGGTGTCCTTAGGTATGTTTATATTTGTATTCAGGTGTGTTTTTTAAATCCCCTGAGATAAATTGGACAGAGTGGTCAATGCCAGGGCATGTCCTTGGATTATGTGCGCGAATGAATTGGTATGTGTACTTAATTTTCTTTTTTTCTGTTGAAGTTCTGTATTTTTTGAAACGGTGATAGCCCTGAAATGGCTCTATGCAGTTGGCTGGGTTTTAAACAACAATAGGTGTGGGTTTTCAAGTATGAATTTATATTTCAGTGTGTGGTGATTTTCTCTCCCATTATTGATCAGAATGACTGTATTGTGGTGTTTCTTCTTCAGAAGATTGATGGCTTCTGATTTAACCGTGTGAGTCCCTCACCTTATCTACCAACTGCAAAAACTTAACCTTTGATTCCCTCACCCTATCCACCAGCTTTCTGCAAGAATTCCTGAAGGAATCAAAAGGTTCAGCTCTTGCTTTGCTAGCATGGTTGCCAATGCATGATGCAGGTGGACAGGGTGCGGGAGTCAAAGGATTAAATCGTTTACCAAACAACAGATGATTCCTTTAGTTAATACGTTGCAATCATCATCATGCCTCCAGCAGTTAAGCTAGTTGCATGCCTCACACTATGATGCAGTGCGCTATACACCCTTCCCCCCATACA
>JAPXFY010000029.1:47679658-47689658 GCA_030674185.1 Monoplex corrugatus
GGGTTTCTGTGCAGGCTTAAGGCTTGTGCCATGATCACCATACACCTGGCACCTGTGATGTTAGTGAATATGGAATTCGTTCCGAGCGTAGAGACGTCATCTTGAGAAACTGAAACTGAAACTGTGTCTGCTTCAGGGTAAATGGATGCTTCAACTATTACTATGGTGATAATGCTGAGTGGTTTGGCCACATGATTTTGTTGTTGTTGTTGTTGATGTTGTTGTTTTTTGTTTGTTTGTTTGTTGGTTGGTTGGTTTAGTTGTTTGCAAATGCGTGAGTACGTTATACATTCCTTGTTTACTTAAACGCTAAGCAAACTTCACAATGTAAAAGTCTTCAAGATGCCATTGCACAGAATTGGCTTACATTCTGACAATAGTAAATGTGACTATAATGATGGTCTACCATTCCAACATTAGTAAATATGACCATAATTATGATTTATCATTCCAGCAGTAGTGAACGTGTAATGATGGCTTACCATTCCAGCAGTAGTAAATATGACTAATTATGGTTTATCATTCCAATAGTAGTAAATATGACTAATTATGGTTTATCATTCCAATAGTAGTAAATATGACTAATTATGGTTTATCATTCCAATAGTAGTAAATATGACTAATTATGGTTCATCATTCCAATAGTAGTAAATATGACCATGAATATGGTTTACCTTTCCGATAGTAGTAAATATGACTAATTATGGTTTATCATTCCAATAGTAGTAAATATGTCTATGATGATGACTTACCATTCCAACAGTAATAAATATCATAATGGTTTACATTCCAACAAGAGTAAATATGAATATAATGTGAGAATGAGGCACTGTTCGAATGGCTTTGGCTGTTTGAAATCACTCTAAAGGAAAGTTAATAATTTTCGTGAGAATGCGTTTGGGCAGACACTCCTGATGTACATGTTGAAAAATGCGGCCAAGATTTTTTGTGCTATCTGCACAATTCCAAGCCTACAAAGATGCATTACAAATCTTTAATCCCAGAACCTTTTCCGACTGGCTGCAACCACGTCACACATTCACCATCTCATCTTCCGTCTGTCTACACCCTATGGGTATACTCAGCCCTATCAGTATACTCAGCCCCATCAGTATACTCAGCCCTATGGGTATAATCTGCCCTATCAGTATACTCAGCCATATCAGTATACTCAGCCCTGTCTGTATACTCAGCCCTATCAGCATACTCAGCCCTATCTGTATACTCGGCCCTATCTGTATACACAACCATATGGATATACTCAGCACTGTTGGTATACTCAGTCATGTAGGTATACTCAGCCCTATAGGTACACTCAACCCTATAGGTACACTCAGCCCTATAGGCACACTCACCCCTATAGGTACACTCAGCCCTATAGGTACACTCAGCCCTATAGGTACACTCACTCTTATAGGTACACTCAGCCCTATAGGTACACTCAGCCCTATAGGTACACTCACCCCTATAGGTACACTTACCCCTATAGGTACACTCACCCCTATAGGTACACTCAGACCAATAGGTACACTCACCCAGGTACACTCAGCCCTATAGGCACACTCACCTCTATAGGTACACTCACCCATATAGGTACAATCACCTCTATAGGTACACTCACCCCTATAGGTACACTCAGCCCTATATGTACACTCACCCCTATAGGTACACTCGCCCCTATAGGTACACTCACCCCTACAGGTACATTCACCCTTATAGGTACACCCAGCCCTATAGGTACACTCAGCCCTATAGGTACACACAGCCCTATAGGTACACTCACCATATAGGTACACTCACCCCTATAGGTACACTCATCCCTATAGGTAAACTCACCCCTATAGGTACACTCACCCATATAGGTACGCTCACCCATATAGGTACACTTACCCCTATAGGTACACTCAGCCCTATAGGTACACTCACCCCTATAGGTACACTCAGCCCTATAGGTACACACAGCCCTATAGGTACACTCACCATATAGGTACACTCACCCCTATAGGTACACTCATCCCAATAGGTACACTCACCCCTATAGGTACACTCACCCATATAGGTACACTCACCCATATAGGTACACTTACCCCTATAGGTACACTCAGCCTTATAGGTACACTCACCCCTATAGCTACACTTACCCCTATAGGTACACTCACCCCTATAGGTACACTCACCCCTATAGGTACACTCATCCCTATAGGTACACTCACCCCAAAGGTACACTCACCCTATAGGTACACTCACCCATATAGGTACACTACCCTATAGGTACACTACACCCTATAGGTACACTCAGCCCTATAGGTACACTCAGCCCTATAGGTACATCACACTATGTCACCCTATAGGTACACTCACCCCTATAGGTACACTCACCCCTATAGGTACACTTACCCCTATAGGTACACTACAGACCCCTATAGGTACACTCACCCATATAGGTACACTCACCTCTATAGGTACACTTACCCCTATAGGTACACTCACCCTATAGGTACACTCACCCAAAAGGTACACTCACCTCTATAGGTACACTCAGCCCTATAGGTACACTCACCTATAGTACACTCACCCCTATAGGTACACTCACCTTCTACTATAGGTACACTCACACCCATAGTACACTACCTATAGGTACACTCAGCCCTATAGGTACACTCACCCCTATAGGTACACTCACCCCTATAGGTACACTCACCCCTATAGGCCTCCTAGCACTCACCCCTATAGGTTACACCCAGCCCTATAGGTACACTCACCCTATAGGTACACTCAGCCCTATAGGTACACTACAGCCCTATAGGTACACTCACCCTATAGGTACACTCACCCCTATAGGTACACTCACCCTATAGGTACACTCACCCCTATAGGTACACTCACCCATATAGGTACACTCACCCATATAGGTACACTCGCCCTATAGATACACTCAGCCCTATAGGTACACTCACCCCTATAGGTACACTCAGCCCCTATAGGTACACTCACCCTATAGGTACACTCACCCCTATAGGTACACTCACCCCTATAGGTACACTCACCCCTATAGGTACACTCACCCTATATGTACACTCACCCCTATAGGTACACTTACCCCTATAGGTACACTCAGCCTATAGGTACACTCACCCCTATAGTACACTTACCCCTATAGGTACACTCACCCTATAGGTACACTCACCCCTATAGGTACACAGCCCTATAGTACACTCACCCTATAGGTACACTTACCCCTATAGGTACACTCAGCCCTATAGGTACACTCACCCCTATAGGTACACTCACCCTGTAGGTACACTCATCCTATAGTTACTACCCCTCATAGGTACACTCATCCTATAGGTACACTCAGCCCTATAGGTACACTTACCCCATATGTACACTCAGCCCTGTTGGTACACTCAACCCAATCGGTATACTCAGCCCTGTTGGTATACTCAGTCATGTTATACTCGGTCCAATCGGTATACTCAGCCCTGTTGGTATACTCATCCCTATTGGTATACTAGTCATATGGATATACTCAGCCCTGTTCGTATACTCAGTCATATCACTATATTCAGCCCTATCGATATACTCAGCCCTATCGGTATACTCAGCCATATGGATATACTCAGCCCTTAGGTACACTCAGCTCTATCAATATACTCAGCCCTATCAGTATATTCAGCCCCATCAGTATACTCAGCTCTATGGATATACTCAGCTCTATGGATATACTCAGCTCTATCGGTATATTCAGCTCTATCAGTATACACAGCCCTATCAGTATACACAGCTCTATCAGTATACACCCCTGTCAGGTGGGGGGGGGCGCTTTGGTACCAGGTGATCCTTGTTAGCGGGGGGCATCATGCTGGGCATGCAACTGCATGCCTGGCTGGCTCGTCCTGGGACTCCCTGGGACCTGGCGCCTACCTCTACTGGTAAAATGTAGCCCAGTACTACCTGTCGCATAGACTGGCTCCGGCAGACTGGGCGGATGAGACCAACTAGGTCCAACGGCTAGGAAGGCGGTTTCAGCCCCCAGCTATGGGTAAATAGCCCCACTGCCTTGTGGGCATCCAAGCGCCACACCCCGGGACCTCGCCTCAGCTGGCGTGCCAAACCATGTGAGGGGGTGATGTTGACATGGCATCACTGGGCGAACGACTTCCCTGATGAAGCCACCGGCCTGGGCGGATGTGCACCATGATGTGTTCAATGGCCTCATGTCCGAGACCAAGGCGAGCCGCCGTGTGGGTGGAGATTGGCTGTGGTCTAAACTTGGAGAGGGATGGGCTCCGCCAAGTTTTAATAGCCCTAGACACACCACATGAATGATGACAACTGTCCATACCATACCGCATCGGTCGTCACGCGGGTTACCAAGGACCGCGCCTACTGTTGTACATCAGGGCAGAGGTGAAAAGTACACTACTGATAAACCGAAGGGGAGAGACAACATCAGAGGAAGAGACAACCTAACAGTGGGGACGTGGAATGTAAGAACACTAAACACTGAAGGAAAAGTAGAAGAGTTAACCCATGAAATGGCGAGATACACCTGGCACGTCATAGGCCTCTGTGAGGTCAGATGGAAGAACTTTGGGGAAACCACTACAGAAGAAGGCCACAAGATATACTACAGTGGTAGAGAAGATAAACATCTGCATGGAGTCGGATTTCTTGTACACAAGAACATCGTGAACGCAGTGATGGGATGTCGCCCGATATCCAGCCGAATCATCATCATACGGCTCAGAGCATCACCATTCAACATCACCATTGTACAGGCATATGCTCCAACTTTAGACTATGAAGACAACGCAATTGAAGACTTCTACGAGCAATTGCAAGATGGCATTGACAAAACACCAAAAAAGGACATCTTGATAGTGCAAGGCGACTGGAACGCCAAAGTAGGCAAAGACTCGGTGAAGGACTGGCATGGCACATCCGGAGAATACTGCAATACAGAGACCAACGACAGAGGCCTTCGACTCTTGGAATTTGCCAGCTACAACAACTTATTGCTGGCTAACACCTTCGGTCCTCACAAGACATCAAGAAGATGGACCTGGCACAGCCCAAATGGAGAATGTCACAACCAGATTGACTACATCATGGTGAGAAAACGCTTCCGGTCCTGCATTAACATCGCCAGAACCAGAAGCTTTCCAGGGGCTGACGTTGGAAGCGATCACGAGCTTGTAATGATGACATTCCGAGTACACCTTAAAAAGGTTGCCAAACAAGCAGGAACAAGATTGCGATTCGACCTGGAGAAATTGAAGGATGCGAACATTCAAGAAGCTTTTGAGGCAATGATAGGCGGAAAATTCGCTCCACTGGCCATCTTGGGAGACGAAGAAAATGTTGAGCAACTCACTGACACCTTCTCCATGGCCCTCACAGAAACAGCCACAGAAATTATAGGCAAACATTGCCCGAAGAAGAAACCGTGGGTCACAAATGACATCCTGGACTTGTGCGATGAAAGGAGGAGCTTGAAGCCAGAAAGAAACAACTCACAGGAAGGAAAAGAAAAATATAGAGAAGTAAACAAGAAGATAAGGGGTGCCATGAGGAAAGCCAAGGAAAAATGGATAGAAGATCAGTGCGGAAACATCGATGCACACTTGGAAAGAAACAACACAAAACAGGCTTACCAGCTGGTGAAAGACCTCACAACCACAAAACAAGGGAGAGTAAGCACAATCCAAGATAAGTCAGAAGAATGCCTCACAGAAGAACAAGAAATCCTCACACGTTGGACAGAGTATTGCTCTAACCTGTATAATTACAACACACAGGGTGATACTGCAGTGCTAAACGGACCGCAGTCGACCAATCATGACGACCCACCAATCCTCCGAGCAGAAGTAGAAGCAGCTGTGAAATCCCTTAAGAAAGGAAAATCTCCAGGCGTGGACAACATACCATCCGAGCTTGTTCAGGCTGGGGGAGAGGCCATGATTGATGCCCTTCTCATCATTTGCAACAAAATCTGGCGCAGTGGAGAATGGCCAACCCAGTGGACAAAATCCCTTATAATTACACTGCCAAAGAAGGGTAACCTGCAAATGTGCAAAAATTACCGCACAATCAGCCTAATCTGCCATCCCAGCAAAGTCATGCTTAAAATCTTGCTGAACAGGCTGAAACCTCAAGCAGAAAAGATCATCGCAGAGGAACAAGCAGGTTTTAGAGCAGGAAGAAGCACCACTGAACAGATATTCAATCTGAGAATTCTTATGGAGAAATACCTGCAACACCAACAAGACCTATACCACGTCTTCATTGACTTCAAGAAGGCTTTCGACCGAGTGTGGCATGAAGCACTTTGGACCACCATGCACAAATACAACATCAGTGCCAACCTTGTAAATGTCATCAAGAGTCTGTACGACAAAGCCAACAGCGCAGTATTCTTCAACGGAAACACGGGAAACTGGTTCCGGACATCAGTCGGAGTGAGACAGGGATGTCTCCTATCTCCAGTACTTTTCAACATATTTCTGGAGAGGATAATGAGCGACGCATTAGAAAAACACAAGGGAACAGTCAGCATTGCCGGCAGAACAATTACCAACCTACGATTTGCCGACGACATTGACGGACTAGCAGGCACAGAAGAAGAACTTGTGAACCTGATAAATCTGCTGAATATATCATCTTCAGCCTACGGCATGGAAATTAGTGCAGAAAAAACAAAGATAATGACAAACAATGCAGATGGCTTCAATGCGGAAATCAAAATCAACAACAAAATAATTGAACCAGTCACCAACTTCAAATATCTGGGGTCCATAGTTACAGATGAAGGTTCAAGAAAAGAAGTCCTTGCAAGAATAGCGCAAGCAACATCAGCACTGACGAAGCTGAAGAACATATGGAGGCAAAAAGACATCACCAGCAAACACAAGATCAGATTGATGCGGACACTCGTGATCTCCACATTCATGTATGCCTGCGAGTCATGGACTCTCACAGCTGACCTCCAGAGGAAAATCCAAGCCTTCGAGATGAGATGCTGCCGAAAGATCTTCGGCATCTCCTACAAAGACCACATAACAAATGAGGAAGTCCGGAACCGTGTCCACGTAGCCATAGGACGTCACGACGACCTTACCATCGTTAAGAAACGGAAGCTGAAGTGGTACGGCCACATAACAAGAACCCATGGCCTGGCAAAGACCATCATGCAGGGCACCGTACCAGGACAGCGGAGACGAGGCAGACAGAAGAAAAGATGGGAAGATAACATCAAAGAATGGACCAGCCTCCCCCTCACTAACCACCCTGAGGAAAGCGGAAGACCGAAAGGCATGGAGGGAGGTTGTCAAGTCGTCTGTGGTGCCCCTACAGCCACCCACCGGCTACGGGACCTGACCTGACCTGATCAGTATACACAGCTCTATCAGTATACACAGCCCTATCAGTATACACAGCCCTATCAGTATACACAGCCCTATCAGTATACACAGCCCTATCAGTATACACAGCCCTATCAGTATACACAGCCCTACCAGTATACACAGCCCTATCAGTATACACAGCTCTATCAGTATACACAGCCCTATCAGTATACACAGCCCTATCAGTATACACAGCCCTATCAGTATACACAGCCCTATCAGTATACACAGCCCTATCAGTATACACAGCCCTATCAGTATACACAGCCCTATCAGTATACACAGCCCTATCAGTATACACAGCTCTATCGGTATATTCAGCCCTATCAGTATACTCAGCCCTATCAGTATACTCAGCCCTATCAGTATACTCAGCTCTATCAGTATACACAGCCCTATCAGCATACACAGCCCTATCAGTATAAACAGCCCTATCAGTATACACAGCTCTATCAGTATACACAGCCCTACCAGTATACACAGCCCTATCAGTATACACAGCTCTATCAGTATACACAGCCCTACCAGTATACACAGCCCTATCAGTATACACAGCCCTATCAGTATACACAGCCCTATCAGTATACACAGCTCTATCAGTATACACAGCCCTATCAGTATACACAGCCCTATCAGTATACACAGCTCTATCAGTATACACAGCCCTACCAGTATACACAGCCCTATCAGTATACTCAGCTCTATCAGTATACACAGCCCTACCAGTATACACAGCCCTATCAGTATACACAGCCCTATCACAGTACACAGCCCTATCAGTATACACAGCCCTATCAGTATACACAGCCCTATCAGTATACTCAGCTCTATCAGTATACACAGCTCTATCAGTATACTCAGCCCTATCAGTATATTCAGCCCTATCAGTATACTCAGCTCTATTGGTTTACTCAGCCCTATCAGTATATTTCATTGTAAATGGCATACACAGCAATATTTAGTAAATCCAAAGCTTAATGTTTCAACCTATTGCTTCAGCAGATTACAAATATGTACACAATAGAAAAAAAAACTAAACGTCACTAAGTTGAGAAATGTGCTTACTTATAATTAGTTGGTACAAGTTGGCCTCCCTATCCCGACCTACTTCTGGCTTTGTCTACATTTACAGCGAAAGGTGGGGATACATTTTTTGCACCCCCAACAAATTATTGAAAACCATTTTATCACTTCGGTAGACTCTCCTATTTCGATCTAATATGCACTGCAGATTATATTAAATTCATTCTATATGTACACGTTTGCGATGTTTCTAAAATGGAAGAAAGTACATAAAATATACATGTAAAGTGGAATGTGTCCATTTTTGCATGGATATATATATGCACGCTGGCTGACCACTGGTGCCAGTGATTAGATATATGTAACAAAGTCAATCACCAGTGCTAATCACTCGGGATGTGTGGGATGGAAGAAAACACCTGCTTCCATACCGATAGGGCTGAGTATACCGATATGGCTAATTATACCGATAATGCTGAGTATACCAATAGGGCTAAGTATTCCAATCAAACTGAGTATATTGATAGGGTTGAGTATACCGATAGGCTAATTATACGATAATTCTGAGTATACCAATAGGGCTGAGTATACCGATCATGCTGAATATACTGATAATGCTGAGTATACCCATGGGGCTGGGTATACTGATAGGGTGTTAACATCCGTCCCTCTCAAACTTTCCTCACTGTGCCTCACAGCCTGCTCTTGCCTCCTGCCTCCTGCCTCCTGCCTCCTCACCAATGCACTGCTCTTATAATCCCACTGTCACTAATCCTTCCTTACACACTCTCTACGTTCTTACGTTCTGTCTTGAACATACAACCCTCAACACTTTTTTCCTCATCTTCTCCACCTCCATTTTTCACTCTTTAGCTGTCTGTCATTCTATCTCCTTCTGGTTCCAAGTTCTACAGAAACGCCTCAAACCTTACAGGTCCATGATGTAGCAGATTGCATTGTGTCACCATTGAGGCAGTTCTGACGTGTGTTGGACTGACAACAACTCATGTTCTGTGTTTCAAGGTGGATCTAAGGCTGTTCCTCTAACCACGTCTCTTTTTGAAGGCGACCAGTGTATGATGACTCTGGGCTTGTGAACAAAGGCAAGAGTTCAGTGCCTTATCATTCATTCTTTTTACCTTTAAAAACAAAATATAGTGGATCATCTGCTTGCACCGATTACAGTGGATTGTGTGCTATCACAGAAACAAGACGCTGTAGGGAGAGGTAGACAACAGGTCTTCAGTGAGAGTCCAGTCAAGCAAGTGTTTTGGCCATAAAGTCCTTACACTCTGAGGGGATTAGACGTGTATGGCCCCTGGATAATCCCTGCTGGCACCATTTTTGAATAGAAAATTGTCCTACACCTGGGATTGAACCCACCCATCCAAGTTGGTCAGGTAAATTTCAAGCCTTATGATGTTTGGTTATGTTCTCCCTAAACCAAATCCAGTCAGAACACTTTATAGCTGCTTCTGCCATTGCCTTCAGGGTTCTGGTCTCCTTCTCCAGAAACCAGGAACCGCTTCATGACGTCACAGGTTTATGTGTCTATCATCCTCTTTGCTCCA
>JAPXFY010000029.1:47694658-47712158 GCA_030674185.1 Monoplex corrugatus
GTGGTGTGTGTGTGTTGTGTGTGTTGTGTGTGTGTGTGTGTGTGTGCATGTTAGTGTGTGGTGTACATGTGTGTAGAAGTTGGTTGATATGTCTAATGGTAATAAAACACATTGCTTCATTGTTTAAATATCAATGTCAAAATAGATAAAAGATATAAAGATCAACTGTTAACATTGAATTAATAACACCACCACCACCAACAGCACTACTACTATTGCTATTACTCCTACAATTCTACTACTACCACTACTACTACTGCTACCACTACTACTACTGCTACTACTACTGCTATCACTACTACTACTACTACTACTAATACTAACAATAATATGCACCATGCTCAAACATTTTAGCGTGGTACAAAATATTTGATGTTTTTTATCTTGTCTGATCTATGATATGTAGTAGTGAGGCAGTGCAAGGGAAGTAATAAGGGTATAAAAACTAGAATTGAGAAAAATGTTTGGGTTGCTTCTCTTTGATTTTTTAAGTTTTCTTACGAGGTTAGAAAATAGAAAAAAGAAACTAATGTTGTTACTTAATTTCTTTTTTTTTGGGGGGGGGGGGGGGGGGAGGGGGGTAGCATTAATTTTATAATTAATATATAAAGGAAAAGAAAAATGTGACATTGCAAAGCCTAAATTTAATAATAATAGCAATATAATAATAATAATAATAATAATAGGCATGTATAAGTTTTCACTCTCTGTCTGTCTCTCTGTCTCTCTATCTGACTGTCTTGCTCTGTCTCTCTGTTTGTGTCTGTCTGTCTCTCTTCTTTCTTTCTTTCTTTCTATCTCTTTTCCCCTCCCCTCCCCCCTATCTCTCTTTGTGGGTCCCATGTCTGTCTGTCTGTCTGTCTGTCTGTCTGTCTTCTTCTTCTTCTCTCTCTCTCTCTCTCTCTCTCTCTCTCTCTCCCCGTGTCTCTGTTTCTGTCCATATCTATGTCTCTCTGTCTCTATCTCTCTCTGTCTCTGTCTCTCTCTGTCTCTGTCTCCGGCTGTCTGTCTGTCTTCTCTCTCTCTCTGTCTGTCTGTTTGTCTGTCTCTGTCCAATCAATAGATATATTTTTCATAACAACTGCTTGGGTATAATCAGGAATATTTGCCAGTACCACATAAAGTTCAAAGTTCAATGTTTAGCCGGTATATGGGGGCATGATGGATCCTAACGTAAAAGAAACGAAATTTCAAAAAAACTAAATATTACATACAGTCAAACACACACACACACACACACACACACACACACACACACACACACACACACACACACACACACACACACACACACACACACACACACACACACACACACACACACACACACTCACACACACACACACACACACACAACACACACACACCGTCATCTTCACCATCAACAGTATTATCATAAACCATTTATTGTCAAGTTAAAAATGAGATTTGTACAGATATATCAACAACAACAAATTTTTAAAAAGATAAAATCAAAATTTTATTTTTTGGTTAATCTAAACTGAAAAAGAAAGCTTGATATCTGTAGTGTACAGAACTGTAATGCATAAATTGACACAATATATGGAACTTGGTGAAATCTATCGACCTCTCCACATTTTCATCTGATGCCTTCTGTCTCCTTTCTGAAAAGTCACATAACCTTGCCGATGAATTCTACACTACTCTCCACCATCTTCTCAACACTCATGCTCCAGCCACAACCCGTCTTTTACCTGACTGCCCCCCTAACCCCTGGCTCACTCATGAGATTGCCTGTGCAAAACGTGCCCGCCGCAGATCAGAGGCCGCTGGCGCAAATCCAAACTCACTGTACATAGGCAACTTTTCCAAGCCTCTAAAACAAAAGTATCCACCCTCATTGCATCTACAAAAACAAACTATTTCCAAACCAAAATCCTGAATGCCCCTTCTTCAAAAGAACTCTTTACAACCATGAATCATCTCCTTGGCATACGAAAAGATTTACCTCTCTGAACAAAACACACAAATGAAGAAATCCCATCTCTATTCTCCAAGTATTTCACAACCAAAATACAAACTCTTCGTGACAGGCTTGACAGAACACCCTGTCAACCATGCCCACCTGACCCTTCCTTCTCTGGCACACCTCTTACTACTCTTACCCCAGTCTCACAAGAAGAAATTCTCAACACAATCAGATCCATGTCGTTCAAAACTTGCGAACTGGATCCTCTTCCGGGTTCTCTCTACACTGACTGTCTCCCTACACTCCTCCCATTCATCACTGACATCATCAACACTTCTCTCCAAACTGGAACTGTCCCAGATTCTTTCAAGTCTGCTATTGTTCACCCTCTCCTCAAGAAATACAATTTAGACCCAAATGAACTGAAAAATTACCGACCTATCTCTATTCTCTCTTTCTTGTCAAAACTCCTTGAAAAAGTTGTCCTCAACCAACTGAACTCTCACCTGTCTGCCAACAATCTCCTCAATCCTTTCCAGTCAGCCTACCGCCAGTGCCATAGCACTGAAACTGCCCTGCTACACATTCTCAACAATCTCCTCCTTGCAACTGATACTGGCAAAGTCTCTCTCCTCACACTCCTTGATCTGTCTGCAGCCTTTGATACCATTGATCATGGAATTCTCCTTTCTAGACTTCATCATACTTTTGGCATCTCTGACATTGCTCTCTCCTGGTTCACTTCTTATCTATCAAACAGAAAACAAACTGTTCTCATCAATGGCACTTACTCTCAACCTGCATACCTGACCTGTGGTGTTCCACAAGGATCTGTCCTTGGCCCTGTTCTTTTCACTCTTTACACCTCCCCCCTGTCCACCATCATCAACTCCCACTCTATAAAACACCACTTCTATGCTGATGACACCCAACTTCAAGACAGTGACTCACCTGACAATATACAGCGCCTCCTGACTCGCACCACTGAGTATTACTCGGATATCAAAAATTGGATGACATACAACAAACTTCAGCTAAATGATGACAAGACAGAAGCTATCCTCATTGGCACCCATCAGAAACTTTCTCAGCTGCCTCCTCTTTCTCTCCCATTATGTAACACATCAGTCCCAATTTCTGATTCAGCTAAAAACCTTGGTGTCTGCATTGACTCTACCCTCTCCATGAACAACTTTGTTTCTCAAACTGCCAGATCTTGCTACTATCACCTCCATCGTATAAGCCTGATCAGGAAGTATTTCTCTGTGGAAACAACTGCAAAACTCGTTCTCTCCTTCATAATGTCTCGCATTGACTATTGCAATTCACTCCTGTCTGGTCTTCCTGCCTCCACCACTCACATCCTACAGCGCATTCAAAACAATGCTGCACGCCTTGTACTCAAAAAGAAAAAAGCTGACCACATATCTCCTCTCCTGGCACAACTTCACTGGCTCCCTGTATCAAAGCGCATACAATACAAACTAGACACCATGTGCTACAAAAGCCTCAATAACGCAGCCCCCGATTACCTGTCAAGCCTACTTGAGATCTATGTTCCCTCACGTACCCTCCGCTCTGCCTCCGATCCTCTGACTTTTCGCTTTCCACGCACTAAGCTCAATACCTATGGTCCATGAGCCTTCTCTGTTTCTGGTCCGCTCTCCTGGAACAAACTTCCTCTCTCAGTCCGCCAGCAACCTACTTTTGTCTCCTTCAAGTCTGCTCTCAAAACTCACCTTTTCTCCTCTGCATAACATCCTGACCTCACTCAATCCCCTCTGCAGCCTGTTTCCACTCTGAGGGGAATCACATTGCAATATATAATTGTATATAATATGCTCTCTATAATTTTTCATTGTTTTTATTCTTTCTCCCCATTTTTTGCTGTGTGTGTGTGTGTGTGTGTGGTGTGTGTGTGTGTGTGTGTGTGTGTGTGTGTGTATGCGTGGGTGCGTGTGTGTGCGTGCTGCGTGCGTGTGTGTGCGTGCGTGCGGTGTGTGTGTTTTCAGCGCTTAGATTTGATTTTATCAAGATTTTGCGCTATATAAATATTGTAATTATTATTATTATTATTAAATATAACAAAAATCCCGCCGCGACAGAGGGAAAGTGAGATTCATACGCCAAGTTGGTGAAGTTCGGAATGACGAAAGCATTTCATGGTTTTGAAGACACCATGCCCACAATTTGTAATCAAGTGATTATTTCTCAGTCTCCTCTTCTCTCTCATATCACTTATTGACGTGAATCATTATGAAAAATGTTTGTGTTTTTAATTAATCACATCGGAAATTCCCAATGCCTTCTATTTAAAAGCACGACTTACTTAAGTTATCACTACAGTGAAGACAACGTATGAAAGGCTCTGGACACTAATCGATCTCCGAGCATATATCGATCATCCATGGATACTATGCAGTAAACATAGATGTCAGAGACACATTTACATTCTTTCTTCACTGTTGTGTTGGTTTCAGTCATGTATGTAGGAAATAATTGTGATCCATCTACCAGTCTGAACTGTCACAAATCTAGCTACAGAAATCGCTCATTTTTTCCAACAAAAGTGCTGTAGAGTAACAAATACGAAACACACTTTTTTTTGAAAATTTTCTTTAATTACTGGAACATTTTACAAACGAAATATAACAATATTGTAAGATTTTTTTTTTCAAAAAAACATTTTACATTGGCTTCTTAAAAGCAGTGGTCCCAACTGACCAGTCTTCAGGAGTATGCCCCCTATGTTTGTGTGTGTGTGTGTGTGTGTGGTGTGTGTGTGTGTGTGTGTGTGTGTGTGTGTGTGATGTGTGTGTGTGTTTGTGTGTGTGTGTTTGTGTGTGTGTTTGTGTGTGTGTGTGTTTGTGTGTGTGTGTGTTTGTATGTGTGTGTGTGTTTGTTGTGTGTTTGTGTGTGTATGTTTGTGTGTGTGTGTGTGTTTGTGTGTGTGTTTGTGTGTGTGTGTGTGTTTCTTTGTGATGTGTGTTTGTGTGTGTGTGTGTTTTGTGTGGTGTGTGTGTGTGTGTGTGTGTGTGTGGTGTGTGTGTGTGTGTGTGTGTGTGTGTGTGTGTGTGCATGTTAGTGTGTGGTGTACGTGTGTGTATAATTTGGTTGATATGTTTAATGGTAATAAAACATATTGCTTCATTGTTTAAATATCAATGTCAAAATATATAAAGGATATAAAGATCAACTGTTAACATAGAATTAATAATAACACCACCAACAACAATACTCCTACAACTAATACTACTGCTACTATTACTAATCATAGTAACAACAACAACAACAATAATAATAATAACAACAACAACAATAATAACAATAATAATAATTATTATAATTATAATAATAATAACAATAATAATATTATTATATAATAATAACAATAATAATAACAATAATAATAACATAATAACAATAACAATAATAATTATGAGAATAATAATAAAAGAAGAACAATAATAAGAACAATAATAATATGTACCATGCTCAAACATTTTAGCATGGTACAAAACATTTTTTGTTCTTTGTCTTGTCTGATCTATGATATGTAGCAATGAGGCAGTGCAAGGGAAGTAATAAGGGTGTAAAAACTAGAATTGAGAAAAAATATTTGGGTTGCTTCTGTTTGATTTTTTAAGTTTTCTTAGGAGGTTAGAAAAAAGAAAAAAGTAACTAATTTTATTACTGGATTATTATTTTTTTTTTGGGTGGTGGTGTATTAATTGTATAATTAATAGGGCCTATATAAATGAAAAGAAGAAATTGGCATTGTAAAACCTAAATTGTATAATAATAGCAATAATAGCAATAATAATAATAATAATAGTCATGTATTAGTTTTCTCTCTTTGTCAGTCTCTCTGTGCCTCTCTGTCTCTCTGTCTATCTGTTTTCTCTCTCTCTCTCTCTCTCTCTCTCTCTCTCTCTTGTCCCTGTCTGTCTATGTATCTGTGTGTTTCTCTTTTCTCTCTCTCTCTCTCTCTCTCTCTCTCTCTCTTTTCTCTTCTCTCTTGACTGTCTTGCTCTGTCTTTCTGTCTTGTCTCTCTGTTTGTGTCTGTCTGTCTCTCGTTCTTTCTTTCTATCTCATGCACCCCCCCCCCTCTGTGTGTGTGCGTGTGTGTCCCTCTGTCTGTGTATCTGTGTGTTTCTCTTCTCTCTCTCTCTCTCTCTCTCTCTCTCTGACTGTCTTGCTCTGTCTTTCTGTCTTTGTCTCTCTGTTTGTGTCTGTCTGTCTCTCGTTCTTTCTTTCTATCTCATGCCACCCCCCCCCTCTGTGTGTGTGTGTGTGTGTGTCCCCTGTCTGTGTATCTGTGTGTTTCTCTTTCTCTCTCTCTCCCCTCTCTCTCTCTCTGACTGTCTTGCTCTGTCTCTCTGTCTTTGTCTCTCTGTTCTCTTTTCCTGTTCTTTCTTTCTTTCTTCTCTCTCTTCTCTCTTCTTTCTTCTCTTGCTCTCCTCTCTCTCCTCTCTCTCTCTCTCTATCTTCTCTTTCTATCTCTGACTTGCTCTGTCTCTCTCTGTCTCTTTGTCTCTCTGTTTCTGTTTCTCTCTCTCTCTCTCTTCTCTCTGTTTCTTTCTTTCTTTCTTTATTTCTATCTCTCTCTCTTGCTTTGTTCTCTCTCTCTCTTTCTCTGTCTCTGTCTGTCTCTGTCCTTTGTCTGTCTGTCTGTCTGTCCTCTCTCTCTCTCATGTCTCTTCATGTTCGATCAATAGATATATTTTCCATAACAACCACTTGGTATAACAGGAATACTTGCCAGTACCACATAAAGTTCAAAGTTCAATGTTTAGCGGTATATGGGGGCATGATGGATCCTAACGTAAAAGAAACGAAAATTCAAAAGATCAAATATTACATACAGTCAAACAGAACACACACACAACACACACACACCACACACACACACACACACACACACACACCACAACACACACACACACAAACACACACACACACACACACCCCCGTTCATCTTCATCATCAACAGTATTATCATAAACCTTTTATTGTCAAGTTAAAAATAAAATTTGTACAGACATATCAAAAAAAAATATTTAAAAAAAGATAAAATCAAAATTTTATATTTTTGTTTAATGTAAACTGAAAAAGAAAGCTTGATATCTGTAGTATACAGAACTGTAATGCATAAATGGACACAATATTTGGAACTTGGTGAAATATAATAAAAATCCCGCTGCGAGAGAGGGAAACTGAGATTCATGCGCCAAGTTCGGTGAAATTTCAGGGAAGTTGACGAAATAGCTCCTCTGTTTGTCTCGATCGTTTCATGGTTTTGAAGAGACCATGCCCACAATTCGTAATCAAGTGATTATTTTCAGTCTCCTCTTCTCTCTCATATCACTTATTGACGTGAAACATTATGAAAAATGTTTGTGATTTTAATTAATCACATCGGAAATTCCCAATGCCTTCTATTTAAAGGTACGACTTACTTATTAAGTTATCACTACAGTGAAGACACCGTATGAAAGGCTCTGGACACTGATCGATCTCCGAGCATATATCGATCATCCATAGATACTATGCAGTAAAAATTGATGTCAGAGACACATTTACATTCTTTCTTCACTGCACTGCTGTTCCAACCCTTCCCTTTAGTTGCTGAGCCGAGTGCGCTGACCTATGCGTGACCCGACCATGATGCCTGCCTTCCCTGGGCAGATTGTTTATATCTGGCCTGTCAGCAGCCATAGCTGGCATCTGGCGTTTAACTGGGGGAAATGGGTATGACTTTAAATGCCATATTTTTTTAAAGCGCTTTAGCCAAACTAGAGTGTATTGTAGATAGCTGGATGGCCAGAACCATGAGCTTTAAAATGACACCAAACACGAATATGTTTGACTGGCAAAGCAGACTGCAGTGTTAGTTCAAATACATGCACAATCACAAGCACGGAGACGGATAATTTCCGATTTCACAAAATTTTGCTGTTTTAAACCGCCGTTAATGCAGTCCTGACAGTTTCCATGCACACAGAACAACATGCCACACAAACTACAACATGCCAGCGTGCACCTCCACTTACTTGAAAGATTTCGACCTGAACCTGGGAGGAGAGGCGCGCGTTTTAATTACTCCACTGAATTGGGGTCAAGAGGTTGGTCATCACACACTGCTGGGTGCGTGTTGAATGCAGGTTGAAGTTTTGTAACACAGTAAGGAATAGTGTACACTCAACTGCACATGTCAGTCAATTTGTCGGATAAACAGACAACACATCCAGCCACTGAACTGTTGTTCACTATTGTATTTATCATTAGCCAACTGTGACGAAAAAATAAAGCTACAAGAACTACAAAAGCTGTCTAAAGACTGCAAAACAATTTCAGTGTGTTTTTCTCTGTCTGTTTCAACGGTTGAGTCAATCCTTGTGTTTCCTCCATAAAAGAAAATCCTTTCATTGCAGCTGTAGTGTTGTTAAAAAGAATTCATGGAAATCAAAATTTTGAAAATTCTGTTAGCACCTGTTAAATCGCAGGAGAAATGCATAAAATGAAAAAAAAAAAACCACCATAAAACCGTCACAGTCTGGACCTTCTGCACATTATTATTCAAAACTCACTGTTCCTGGCATAGTGTTGCCTGGTCTAAAACGTGTCTACATTCACAACATTTGTTCTTTTATTACACTCAGCAGACAATCAAACGCACAGCTCTTGTCCTAGCTGACTCTGGACTAACGTCACTGCTATACACTGTAATAGTCCTTGAACAAATTGGTATTTTAAAAAAGTGTGATTACAACTGGCATTATACTATTTCTTGGCGCCCTCTGTCAGTGCGTTAAAGGGCATGGCTGCACGGAGGAGAGGAGACACGACTGTCATGTGTTCTTTCAACAGCACGCGCACCTTGTCCTCTGCTCTGTTGACACCTCGAACTCTCACTTTCAGTTCGTTGACGAAGGCGTGTGTCTCCGTGCAATCCCAAGCCAAAGTGCCAGGTTTTCATGAACTCCAGGCAGTGGTGTTCCAGAATGTGTTGCTTGGGGATTATCTTAGTTTTGGGGAAGTGTTGTCTGAAATAAGCCATATAGTCACTAATGTATTGTTCAGTTTCCTTGATGTCCGCTTCTGTTACTGGTTTTGTGTGTGAAATTTTCCTGTGAATGCGGTGGTACAGAGAATTCAGCCTGTAGTATTTCTTCCCAATATCAACAGCTTGTTTCTTGATGGTCGTATCAGACGTCAGTGTGTCTGTAATGTGGGCGACTGACTGGCATATGTTCTCAGTCACGCTTGGCTGAAGATATTTGTGGCAGTGGTTGCCGACAAAACTACGTCCATGGTAGGCCTGCACTGTAATTTTGTTTTCCCTCAGTGCAATGTCTAGATTAGATGTTACAGGCCCTAAGCGAAATGCCAGTGGCTGTCTTCTACATTTTTCTTCTTCTTCTTCTATGTCCTGTAAGAGTCCATTGTACTCCTCCTCTTCCTGCCGTCGATCAAACAAAGCTGCATCACCCTCGCCAGTCTGTGCGGAAAGGTCATAAAAAGCTAATTCTGTCCCCAGCCTTTCCAGGTCCCTCTCCTTATCGATGATTCCTGCTTTTAATTTTTGCATGTTGTTGACATATTTCCCAAAAGGTGACATATTTTCATATATTTTCTCTCTATCCTCTGCCAAACATGCTGCTAATGTTTGTCAAGACGATGACATTCTTCCTCCAGGAGATCATGGTGCTTTTTCGTCACACCAAGAAGAATATGGAGATAGGGTGGGGCAACCTGGCTGAGTGGAACATCAAACAGTGGGGTGTGTATCACGTCGTTAAATGACTTGGCTTTTTTCTTGTCATTACCGCCGTGGATTCTGAACCGCCGTCTGTCACGTTTGATGCTCTTCAGGCTTCTCTTTGAAGCCACGGGCTGCTTAGCCTGACTTTTCTGAAGGTACCTCTTTGATGTGATGCACCATAGGCAGGGGTGGAGTGACTGTGCACCGGACAGGCCGTAGATTTTCGTGAGAAATTCGAAGTCTCCGAACAGAAAAACTCGGATTTGTTTCCCTTTCCATTCTGCCTGCTGTAGATTTTGCAACCTGGCGTTTGTACGGTCGAAGCAGTTTTTTCAGGTTGTTGTGGTTTGTCCTCACAAGTTGGCCAGCTCCAGCAAGATGGTGTTTTGCTTTGAGTTTGGCTCCTTCACGTTGGCCACCTGTAGCATGAGCTTAAAGCTGCCACCCCCCATGGTCTCCGCCGATCTTCACCCACACCTCGTTTTCTGGGATGGAATCATCATGGCAGGTCAGCAGGTTTTCTTGGTCACACTGGTCAAGAATATTTCTGACAAAGGCTGGCAGATCATCACTCCCACAGAGTCCAACTGGCATGCTGTCTTGACTTGGACTATCTGCTGGCATGCTGTCTTGACTTGGACTATCTGCTGGCATGCTGTCTTGACTTGGACTATCTGCTGGCATGCTGTCTTGACTTGGACTATCTGCTGGCATGCTGTCTTGACTTGGACTATCTGCTGGCATGCTGTCTTGACTTGGACTATCTGCTGGCATGCTGTCTTGACTTGGACTATCTGCTGGCATGCTGTCTTGACTTGGACTATCTGCTGGCATGCTGTCTTGACTTGGACTATCTGCTGGCATGCTGTCTTGACTTGGACTATCTGCTGGCATGCTGTCTTGACTTGGACTATCTGCTGGCATGCTGTCTTGACTTGGACTATCTGCTGACTCCAGTCTCATGTGTTGGATTTTAATATCACTGCACATTATTTTTCTCTGAAGACGCCTCTCGGCCTTCTCACGTTCCAGTTTAATGCCCAGACTTCTGACAAACTGGCATTGCTTTCTCTGCTTGCTCCAGCTGAGGCCAAGACCTGTTCTCCATGCCAGCCCTTGCTTCGCAGTAACTGAGGATCTGTTAAATCCTGCAGCCTGTAGAACTCTTTGTTGGTATGTTTTTTGTTGTCTTCTTCAGTTCTGCTGCTTGCTGTTGCACTGTATCGTCTGGTGAGTATCCTGATACACCAAGTCGAAACCTGTCTACCTGTCTTGCTCTTTTCTTTTTAAGTGCTAAATAGCAACATAACACATTACCCCAGAACACACCACGTTGCTGTATAGCACCATAACACATTACCCCACAACACACCACGTTGCCGTATAGCACCATAACACATTACCCCACACCACACCACTTTGCTGTATAGCACCATAACACATTACCCCACAACACACCACGTTGCTGTATAGCACCATAACACATTACCCCATAACACACCACGTTGCTGTATAGCAACATAACACATTACCCCACACCACGTTGCTGTATAGCACCATAACACATTACCCCACACCACACCACGTTGCTGTATAGCACCATAACACATTACCACAGAACACACCACGTTGTTGTATAGCAAAACATAACACATTACCCCACAACACACCACGTTGCTGTATAGCACCATACCACATTACCCCACACCACACCACGTTGCTATATAGCACCATAACACATTACCCTACACCACACCACGTTGCTATATAGCACCATAACACATTACACAACACACCACGTTGTAATATAGCACCATAACACATTACCCCACACCACACACGTTGCCATACAGCACCATAACACATTACCCCACAACACACCACGTTGCTATATAGCAACATAACACATTACCCCCAGAACACACCACGTTGCTATATAGCAACATAGCACATTACCCCACACCAAACCACGTTGCTGTATAGCACCATAAACATTACCCCACACCACACCACGTTGCTATATAGCACCATAACACATTACCCCACACCACACCACGTTGCCGTATAGCAACATAACACATTACCCCCACACTACACCACGTTGCTATATAGCACAATAACACATTACCCCCAGAACACACCACGTTGCTATATAGCAACATAACACATTACCCCCAGAACACACCACGTTGTTGTATAGCACCATAACACATTACCCCACACCACACCACGTTGCTATATAGCACCATAACACATTACCCCACACCACACCACGTTGCTATGTAGCACCGTAACACATTACCCCCAAAACACACCACGTTGCTATATAGCAACATAATACATTACCCCCAGACCACACCACGTTGCTGTATAGCAACATAACACATTACCCCACACCACACCACGTTGCTATATAGCAACATAACACATTACCCCACACCATACCACGTTGCTGTATAGCAACATAACACATTACCCCCAGAACACACCACGTTGCTATATAGCAACATAACACATTACCCCCAGAACACACCACGTTGCTGTATAGCACCATAACACATTACCCCCAGAACACACCACGTTGCCGTATAGCACCATAACACATTACCCCACACCACACCACGTTGCTATATAGCAACATAACACATTACCCCCAGAACACACCACGTTGCTGTATAGCACCATAACACATTACCCCCAGAACACACCACGTTGCTATATAGCACCATAACACATTACCCCACACCACACCACGTTGCCGTATAGCACCATAACACATTACCCCACAAACACACCACGTTGCTATATAGCAACATAACTCATTACCCACTCCACACCACGTTGCTATATAGCAACATAACACATTACCCCACACCACACCACGTTGCTGTATAGCACCATAACACATTACCCCTCAACACACCACGTTGCTATATAGCAACATAACACATTACCCAATACCACACCACGTTGCTATATAGCACCATAACACACTACCTACCCACAACACACCACGTTGCTATATAGCAACATAATACATTACCCTATACCACACCACGTTGCTATATAGCACCATAACACATTACACCCACACCACACCACGTTGCCGTATAGCAACAATAACGCATTACCCCACAACACACCACGTTGCTATATAGCACCACAACACATTACCCCACAACACACCACGTTGCTATCTTGCACCATAACACATTACCCCCAGAACACACCACGTTGCCGTATAACACCATAACACATTACCCCACACCACACCACGTTTGTATATAGCAACATAACACATTACCCAACACCACACCACGTTGCTATATAGCAACATAACACATTACCACCAAAACACACCACGTTGCTGTATAGCACCATAATACATTACCCCACAACACACCACGTTGCCGTATAGCACCATAACACATTATCCCCAGAACACACCACGTTGCTATATAGCAACATAACACATTATCCCCAGAACACACCACGTTGCTATATAGCAACATAACACATTATCCCCAGAACACACACACGTTGCTGCATAGCAAAATAACACATTACCCCAGAACACACCACGTTGCTGTATAGCAACATAACACATTACCCCACACCACACCACGTTGCCGTATAGCACCATAACACATTACCCCCAGAACACACCAAGTTGCTGTATAGCAACATAACACATTACCCCACACCACACCACTTTGCCGTATAGCACCATAACACATTACCCCAGAACACACCACGTTGCTGTATAGCACCATAACACATTACCCCAGAACACACCACGTTGCTGTATAACACCATAACACATTATCCCACACCACACCACGTTGCCGTATAGCACCATAACACATTACCCCCAGAACACACCACGTTGCTGTATAGCAACATAACACATTACCCCCAGAACACACCACATTGCTATATAGCAACATAACACATTACCCCCAGAACACACCACGTTGCTGTATAGCACCATAACACATTACCCCACACCACACCACGTTGCTGTATAGCAACATAACACATTACCTCCAGAACACACCACATTGATATATAGCAACATAACACATTACCCCCAGAACACACCACGTTGCTGTATAGCACCATAACACATTACCCCACAACACACCACGTTGCTATATAGCACCATAACACATTACCCCAGAACACACCACGTTGCTATATAGCACCATACCACATTACCCCACACCACACCACGTTGCTATATAGCACCATACCACATTACCCCACACCACACCACGTTGCTATATAGCACCATACCACATTACCCCACACCACACCACGTTGCTATATAGCACCATACCACATTACCCCACACACCACATTGCTATATAGCACCATACCACATTACCCCACACCACACCACGTTGCTATATAACACCATACCACATTACCCCACACCACACCACGTTGCTATATAACACCATAACACATTTGATATTTAAAAATGTTTCAGCCATGATACCTGGCGTCTTGTTCCGAGCCTCCAACGTACATCTGGTATTCATCGATGACCTTTAAGATGTCGAACTGGAGGTCAAGGTCAAGGACACAGATGAATTTGGTTACTCTGAAGTGCGGGACAGTGTGGCACTTTGCTCGGGTCGTCGTCCTGACTTCAAGCATGCTGCTGTGATGCATTCTCTCTTGAATGGTAGGAGAAAAAAAATACCGTCCCCCCAAAAAAAAAATAACTGATCCATATGTTAGAGACTCAACACCTAGATCAGATGATGGTGTATTCAAATTTGTTGTGTGTGTGTATGTGTGTGTGTGTGTGTTGTGTTGTGTGTGTGTGTTTGTGTGTGGGTTGTGTGTGTGTGTGGTGTGTTGTGTGTTGTGTGTGTGTGTGTGTGTGTGTGGTTGTTGTGTGTGTGTGTGTGTGTGTGTGTGTGTTGTGTGTGTGTGTGTATTTTTTTCGCTTGTCCGGCCAACATATGCCATAGTAAGCTTGGAGTCTTCCATTACATGAAATTTGTGGTGTGTGCGCATATGGTATCACACAACAGCTGCAGCACATGTCGAGAAACCTTGCCAACACTTAATGCTAATGTGCAGGCTCAAGGCTTGTGCCACATTCATTTCGGATTTTCTCCCATCACATAGCATCTGTGGCGTTGGTACATATAGAATTCATTCCCAGCATGGAGATGATATCAAGAGAAACTGAAACTGAAAGTTGAGAAAACTAAAGCAGCATGTGGAAATGGTGCGTAGTCTCGAATTTAACACCCGGAGTACAGGCTGTACGTGCTGGTCACAGACGTTTGGGGCTGACCCGAAATCACTATTACTTGAGGATGCTGGTGGCTCTGACTTGAAGAAAGTCTATGCTAGCAATGTCTTCGTTTTCTCTTAGGTTTTGTTTCTTCTGCTGTGGATGCTGGGGGTTTTACCCTACAGAAATCTTGTGCTAGTATTGTCCTCATTTCTCGTTACTCCCCTGTGGGGATGCCTGGGGCTCTTTCAGTATAAACGATATCTCCATCATCTGGATATTCTGTGCTAGAAATTTCCTGTTTTCTGTCACTGTTTTTGTTTCGCCTTATTCCTTTGTTTTCTGTCATTTCTTCTTATTACTTTATGGCTTGCTGGTCCATTAACCTATATGTGTTCAATAAAGTCTTACGTACTTTCTCTTAGGTTGAAGACTTAAAGAAAAAGTGGTTGAAGACTTAAAGAAAAAGTCTGCGTGTATGCAATGTTTCATACAATTGACGTTGAGGGATATGTTTGTGACGAGCTTTGGAACGGGTGGAAAGTGTCAGACCTTGAATGAAGATTCATCATCATCATCATCAAGTGCCTTGCCACATGGCGTTGGTGATCATGGCCTTCCATCTGTTTCTATCCCTTGTTGCATCAAGCGCCTCTTCCACCCTCTTTGTCTTTGAGAAAAGACACAGAAAGTTAGATCTTCAAATTAGACTTGAAGAAAGTATCTATCTTAGAAAGGTAGATCTTCAAATTAGACTTGAAGAAAGACACAGAAAGTAGATCTTCAATTAGACTTGAAAAAGACACGAAAGGTAGATCTTCAATTAGACTTGAGAAAGACACAGAAAGGTAGATCTTCAAATAGACTTGAAAAAGACACAGAAAGGTAGATCTTCAAATTAGACTTGAAGAAAGACACAAAAAGGTAGATCTTCAAATTAGACTTGAAGAAAAGACACAGAAAGGTAGATCTTCAAATTGGACTTGAAAAAAGACACAGAAAGGTAGATCTTCAAATTAGACTTGAAGAAAGACACAGAAAGGTAGATCTTCAAATTAGACTTGAAGAAAGACACAGAAAGGTAGATCTTCAAATTAGACTTGAGAAAAGACACAGAAAGGTAGATCTTCAAATTAGACTTGAAGAAAGACACAGAAAGGTAGATCTTCAAATTAGACTTGAAGAAAGACACAGAAAGGTAGATCTTCAAATTAGACTTGAAGAAAGACACAAAACGGTAGATCTTCAAATTAGACTTAATTAGACTTGAAAAAAGACACAGAAAGGTATATCTTCAAATCAGAGTTGAAGAAAGTCACAGAAATTTAGATCTTTAAACTAGGCTTGAAGAAAGACAGAGAAAGTTGCACCTTTACACTCGACTTGAAGAAAGATACAGTATGGGACTGTCCAATAGACCAGGGAAGCTCGCTCCACATCCATGCACCAGACACTCCCTTTCCCCTCCCCTCCCCCCATGGGGATGCTGGGGGCTTTTACAGTATAAATAATATCCCCATCTTCCAGAAATTCTGTGCTAGAAATGTCCTCTCTTCTGTCACTCTCTTTGTTTCTGCCTTCCCTCTTTGCTTTCTGTCATTTTTTTCTATCATTTTCTGTCTTGCTGGTCCATTCACTTGTATGTGTTCAATAAAGTCTTACGTACTGTACTTTCTCTTAGGAGTGATAATTGAGTAAGTGCGTTTTTGGCTCTAAGGAAGCAATTTTAGGTGACTTAGGCCGGCTTTTGTACGTTTCAGCGTGCTTAGTTACACATAAATTTGTATTCAGATATGTTTTTAAAATCTTGTGTGTGATAAATTGGACGGAATGGTCAACGACAGGGGCATCTCCTTAGATTATGTGCGCGAATGCATCTGTTGAAGTATTGTGTATAGCCCTGATATGGCTGTACGCAGTCGGTTGGGCCTTAAACAAAAATAACAATAACAGTTAGTATGGAACAGACACAGAACATTACCTGCGACCATCTGTTAACATCTGTATCGAAGAATTTGCAAAGAAGTAGCATCAGAAGCAGAATGAAGAGGTCTGGCAGGGCTGTACGCTGGGACAAACATGGTTTCATATTATACTTAATAGTGATAACTGACTTATATTAAGGTAACCGTAAAGATTGTAGGGTTGTCACAACAGGCAAGCTGGAGGGAAAAAGAACGCCAGGCAGACCCAGAGAGAAAATATTGGAGGACTTGGGAAGTGGACGAAGACAGAGAGGGTGGGAGATGTACTTGCAGCGAAAAGGGAAAAGTTCGTGTGGAGAGCAATGATCGCCAACGCCATGCAGCAGGGCACCTGATGATGATGATGATAATCGTCCTGTAGGGCGCGAATATGTACATGCCACCCCTCCCCCCCCCCGCCAATATCCCCACCCCCTCCCCCCTCCCCACACAGAATTACTTTCTTCCTGTAGTGGGGTACTGCAGGTGCAGAAATTATGATCTCCTCCTGTTTTGAATCCACACAGCTGTCTAGTTTGGTTTTGGGTTTCCTCCATCCTGTTATGCTGTCTTTTCCTCACAAGAC
>JAPXFY010000029.1:47722158-47728615 GCA_030674185.1 Monoplex corrugatus
ACACGTATGTAAACTAATGGAGAAAATACACGAACTCTGACTGCCTGGACCTACGGTGTTTCACATTGTACTTTTCCTTTCACCCTGAAAGTCAAACACCTCAAATGTTACCCAGTGGCTTGTTCAACTGTTATGTTGATCATTATTCCAGTTTTCAGCATCACCTGGACTGTAACCTGAGGACACAGTGTGAAGATGGTCAGGATGAAACAGAAGACTGTCCCTTTAGCAGTCCTGGTTGTCAAGGTATGGTGGCTTCATGGAACAAATGTTATGTATATGTTGAATTAGATTCTCATTTGCCTGTTGCACTGGCAATATATGAGTGTCAGAAGATGGGTGGACAGCTGGCTTCAATCAAAACCAGACAGGAAAGACTTGATTTCCTGCACATCTATCAAACCCTTGCCGAATACAGAATATTGTCAGGTTTGTCATCAGGCTGGAAGTCTGTCTTTTATGTACAGTAAATTCCGTCATTGGTCTGACAACACCCAGATCTACAACCTTGATCATTTTGTTGACACCACTTTCAAGTTTTACCAACCCTCTGGGTCTGTTCAACATATGGCTGTGGGTGAATACACCACTCGATCATCTTTAGGTTCAGACCGTATACTTTGTGAAGTGAAATCACAATCACAAAATATGTCTTCTGTTCAAACAGTTGCGTTCCCTGTTTTAAACCTGAACCTGTCCCTTTTGATACAGACACAGCAGACGTTATTAGACTGTTCAGAGGGACATGTGACACATACATTTCTCGCCTGTGATCTTGAAGTTCACTGTGGACAAATGCTATATACAAGATCATGCGATTTCTGGAACATGAGCACTAATAATATAGACACACTTATTTTTCCTGGAAAGCACACTGGGTACTCCATTGTCATGTTTGTCTGTGATGATGACATGACAACACTATCGTACACCCTGGTATGTGACAGGGACAGACAGAGACAGAGCGAGACAAAGAAAGAGAGACAGACCGAGTTTAGACTTCAGATCACTTCATCACTCAAGGACAGTGATATCAGGTTCCATTAGACCTGTATTTCAGCAAAACCTTGAGAAGTCGAGAGGGAGCGAGAGAGAGGGGGGTGGTGGTGGTTGGGGGTGTAGTATATGTCTATAGAGAGAAGTGTGTGTGTTAAAAGAGTAGATACGGACATTTGTTTTTATAAGACCTCTCACCCATGACCAACGACAAATATTTACATTAGCGTAATGCATCGACACACTACACACAGAGGCTTTGTGTTTTTTAAAGCTAAGTGCTTTAGTTACACACACACACACACACACACACACACACACACACACACACACACACACACACACACACACACACACACACACACACACACGTAACTCATATGATTGATGTTTGTCTGCATGTACATATATAATTAAGAGGTGAATTTTTCATATCAGATAACAGGCGTGATTATTAAATGGGTAAACACCTCTCTCTCTCTCTCTCTCTCTCTCCCCCCCTCTCTCTCTCTCTCTCCCTTTCTCTGTTCACACACACAGACTTACACACACACACAGACACACACACAGACACACCCACGCACACACACACACACACACACACACACACACACACACACACACACACACACACACACACACAGATTATTAATATTTTAATTATCATTATTTTATTTTGTTTTGTTTTGCTTTTTATGACGATTTTTCTTTTACATTTGATGTTAGCGTTGTTCTAGTTTCATTTCTCTGTTCATCCATATCATTTTTCTAAAGACCTTGCCGATTCCTTTTAATTTTTGTCCAGTCTCTTACTCTGTTCCCCTCTATCCCCCCCCCCCCCCCCCCCCCCCCCCTTCAAAAAAAAATCATCCTCCATGCCATTTTTACCCGTCTAATATCACTTATAGTGAAAAGACGTTAAATCAAGGAACGAAGTGTCTGCAACCATTTTGCAGCAACAGTGCCTTCGATAGTTGGGTCAGGTTCACTGCATGGCTGATGAAAGATCTCCAGAGACCTTCTTGAGCTTAGTTATGTTTAAATTTGTTTTCAGGTATTGTTTTAATCTGGTGATAGACTGGACGTAGTGGTCAACGTCAGGGGTATATCTTTAGATAATGTACACGAATGCATTTATATTTGCATTCAATTTCTTTTTCTGATGTGTTTTTTTGTTTTGTTTTGTTTTCTTGAATGAGGTATGATGTACATTTTGGAATGGGTTATAGCCCTGATATGGCTCTGCGCAGTCGACTAGGCTTTACACAAAAATAACAGTTTTTATTATTATTAATAAAATTGATATTATTGTTGTATTATTATTATTTTATTTCATTATTGTTGTTGTCGTTGTTGTTACTGTTATTATCATCACTATTGGTGTTATTGTTTTGTTGTTGTTACTGTTATTATCATCAATATTATAGATGTTGTTGTTGTTGTTGTTGCTGTTGTTGTTGCTGTTGCTATAATTTTCATTATTACCAACTTCATTATTGTTTCATTTGTTGATGCTATTGTAGTTCCTACTTCTGACCGTTGTTGTTGTCCTTGTTTTGTTGCTCTTATTATTTTTACTGTTCTTGCTGCTGTTGCCATTACTGTTTAAGATACAGTATTTTATTCCTGCTGCTGTTGTTGTTATCCCAGTTGTTGAAATCATGCAGCTGATTGCAATGTGTGTGTGATGTATCGTCCGTACAGACGGCTTAGCAGGATTCTCAGGCGACAGCGACTTCATCACTCTCGAAATAAAGAAGGTGAGAGACTAGGACAACACTGTATCTGACACAAAACAAAAAAGAAGGCAACACAACACAACGCAATGAGATACGCCACACCATACCACAGCACAGCAAAACTCTTAACAAAATGCGCCTCAGTATGACACCACAGCGCAGTAGCACACTACTCTGAACCATACCACACACGTCACATCACTTTGCTGTATAGCACCTTACCACACCATACCATAGCACATTACCCCACATCACACCACTTTGCTATATAGCAACATAACACATTACCTCACATCACACCACGTTGCTGTATAGCACCAGAACACATTACCCCCACACCACACCACGTTGCTGTATAGCACCATAACACATTACCCCACACCACACCACGTTGCTGTATAACACCATAACACATTACCCCAGAACACACCACGTTGCTATATAGCACCATAACACATTACCCCCAGAACACACACGTTGCTATATAGCACCATAACACATTACCCCCAGAACATACCACGTTGCTATATAGCAACATAGCACATTACCCCCAGAACACACCACGTTGCTATCTAGCATCATAACACATTACCCCCAGAACACACAACGTTGCTGTATAGCAACCATAACACATTACCCCCAGAACACACCACGTTGCTATATAGCACCATAACACATTACCCCACAACACACCACGTTGCTGTATAGTACCATAACACATTACCCCCAGAACACACCACGTTGCTGTATAGCACCATAACACATTACCCCCAGAACACAGCACGTTGCTGTATAGCAACATAACACATTAGCCCCAGAACACACCACGTTGCTGTATAGCACCATAACACATTACCCCAATCACACCACGTTGCTATATAGCACCATAACACATTACCCCAGAACACACCACGTTGCTGTATACAACATAACACATTACCCCACACCACACCACGTTGCTTATATAGCACCATAACACATTACCCCCAGAACACACCACGTTGCTGTATAACACCATAACACATTACCCCACACCACACCACGTTGCTATATAGCACCATAACACATTGCACCCAGAACACACACGTTGCTGTAATAGCAACATAACAAAATTACCCCACACCACACCACGTTGCTATTAGCACCATAACACATTACCCACAGAACACACCATCGTTGCTGTATAGCAACATAACACATTACCCCACACCACACCACATTGCTATATAGCACCATAACACATTACCCCACACCACACCACGTTGCTGTATAGCACCATAACACATTACCCCAGAACACACCACTTGCTGTATAGCAACCATAACACATTACCCCAACCACACCACGTTGCTGTATAGCACCATAACACATTACCCCAGAACACACCACGTTGCTGTATAGCAACATAGCACATTACCCCACACCACACCACTTTGCTGTATAGCAACATATACACATTACCCCCAGAACACACCACATTGCTGTATAGCACCATAACACATTACCCCACACCACACCACTTCGTTAGCCTTATTAGCACCATAACACATACCATACACCAACACATACCACACCAACACACACGTTGCTTATAGCACCATAACACATTACCCCCACACACACCACGTTGCTGTATAGCACCATAACACATTACCCCCAGAACACACAACATTGCTGTATATCAGACATACACATTATCCCCACACCACACCACTTGCTGTATATCACATAACACATTATCCCCCAGAACACACCACTTTGCTGTATAACAACATAACACATTACCCCCAGAACACACCACGTTGCTGTATAGCAACATAACACATTACCCCCAGAACACACCACATTGCTTATACAACATAACACATTACCCCACAACACACCACGTTGCTATATAGCACCATAACACATTACCCCCAGAACACACCACGTTGCTGTATAGCAACATAACACATTACCCCCAGAACACACCACTTGCTATATAGCACATAACACATTACCCCACACACCCCACGTTTGCTGTATAGCAACATAACACATTACCCCACAACCACACCACGTTGCTGTATAGCAACATAACACATTACCCCCAGAACACACCACGTTGCTGTATAGCAACATAACACATTACCCCCAGAACACACCACGTTGCTGTATAGCAACATAACACATTACCCCACACACACCACGTTGCTGTATAGCACCATAACACATTACCCCCACACCAACCACGTTGCTGTATAGCACCATAACACATTACCCCCAAACACACCACGTTGCTGTATAGCACCATACACATTACCCCAGAACACACCACGTTGCTAGTATAGCAACCATAACACATTACCCCACACCACACCACACCACGTTGCTGTATACAACATAACACATTACCCCCACACCACACACCACGTTGCTGTATAGCACCATAACACATTACCCCAAACACACCACGTTGCTGTATAGCACCATAACACATTACCCCCAAACACAACACATTGCTATATACACCATAACACATTACCCCAGAACACACCACGTTTGCTATATAACACCATAACACATTACACCACACAACCAACCACCACGTTGCTATATAGCAACCATAACACATTACCCCCAAACACACACCACGTTGCTGTATAGCACCATAACACATTACCCCCAAACACACCACGTTGCTGTATAGCACCATAACACATTACCCCCAGAACACACCACGTTGCTTATACACATAAACATCAAACACAACTCAAACACATAACACATTACCCCAAACACACCACGTTGCTGTATAACGCACATAACACATTACCCCCAGAACACACCACGTTGCTATATAGCACATAACACATTACCCCCAAACACACCACGTTGCTGTATAGCAACATAACACATTACCCCCAGAACACACCACGTTGCTGTATAGCAACATAATACATTACCCCCAGAGCACACCACGTTGCTGTATACATCATAAACACATTAACCCCCCCAGAACACACCACGTTGCTATATAGCACCATAACACATTACCCCACAACACACCACGTTGCTGTATAGCAACATAACACATTACCCCAGAACACACCACGTTGCTGTATAGCAACATAACACATTACCCCCAGAACACACCACGTTGCTGTATAGCACCATAACACATTACCCCCAGAACACACCACGTTGCTATATAGCACATAACACATTACCCCCAGAACATACCACGTTGCTATATAACACCATAACACAGTACCCCCAGAACACACCACGTTGCTATATAGCACCATAACACATTACCCCCAGAACACACCACGTTGCTATATAGCACCATAACACATTACCCCCAGAACACACCACATTGCTATATAGCACCATAACACATTACCCCAGAACACACCACGTTGCTGTATAACACCATAACACATTACCCCCAGAAACACACCACGTTGCTATATAGCACCATAACACATTACCCCCAGAACACACCACGTTGCTATATAACACCATGACACATTACCCCCAGAAACACACCACGTTGCTATATAACACCATAACACATTACCCCCAAACACATCACGTTGCTGTATAGCAACATAGCACATTACCCCAGAACACATCACGTTGCTATATAACCCCATAACACATTACCCCCAGACACACCACGTTGCTATATAACACCATAACACATTACCCCCAGAATACACCACGTTGCTATATAGCAC
>JAPXFY010000029.1:47728715-47748715 GCA_030674185.1 Monoplex corrugatus
ATGGCATGTCCATCTGGGAAAGAGATGTGCGTGTACATGTAAAAAGCCTGATTATAGGAATTTGTGCCGTAATTCCCTTTTGGTGTGATGTGCCCTGATAACGGCGATGTCTTCATCAGCAGCAGGTTTTGAGGCAAAGAATCGTTTCCTGAAAACAAACCAGCACCCCAACAGACATACTAATCATCCCAGAAGAGAGAGAGAGAGAGATAGAGAGAGAGAGAGAGAGAGAGAGAGAGAGAGAGAGAGAGAGAGAGAGAGAGAGAGAGAGGGAGAAAGTGAGCAAACTTACATAGTGTTCTATGGTCCATTCAAAGACAATAGTATTAATCTCGTATAGCACATTTTAACCTTCCTGATGTTACAATCACCAGATGGATTGAGTTGCATTACTCCATGTGCTTTGTGCCTTCAATAGTTCTAATGAGTTGTACTATTTCCTTTTCTGTGTGTCTTCAGGAGTTCTAGTGAGTTGTACTATTTCCTGTGCTGTTTTCCTTCAGGAACTCTTGGGAGTTGTACTTTTTCCTGTGTCGTTTGCCCTCAGGAGTTCTTATGAATCATACTATATCCTGTGCCGTGTGCCTTCATGAGTTCTTATGAATCATACTATTTCCTGTGCCGTGTGCCTTCAGGAGTTCTTATGAATCATACTATTTCCTGTGCCATGTGCCTTCAGGAGTTCTTATGAATCATACTATTTCCTGTGCTGTGTGCCTTCAGGAGTTCTTATGAATCATACTATATCCTGTGTTGTTTGCTTTCAGGAGTTCTTATGAATCATACTATTTCCTGTGCCGTGTGCCTTCAGGAGTTCTTATGAATCATACTATTTCCTGTGCCGTGTGCCTTCAGGAGTTCTTATGAATCATACTATATCCTGTGCTGTGTGCCTTCAGGAGTTCTTATGAATCATACTATATCCTGTGCCGTGTGCCTTCAGGAGATCCTGTCTGCTGCTACGTTCATGCAGGATCCTATCTAGAGCTATATCCATAATTCCTCTGATGTTTCAATGACCACATCCGTTCTAGGACTTCATGGTGACCAGTGAAAGGACAGGGTTTCCCAGCTTGCAACAGACAGAACCTGGCTCTGGTATTGAACTAGAGAGCAGGAAAGAGTTGTTGGTAATGACTGTTCCTTCACAAGGAAAATGATACAGGACAAAGTTATCTGAGTACAGATTTATTTTGAGCATAAAGAAAACTTGGGAATTGGAATTCATGGAGATTTCAACACCAATGCACAGAGAAGCTGGATTTGTACAACAAACTACAGACAAACATTTACGGGGTTAGGTGGAGAGGGTTGAATTGTTGTTTGTTTTTGTTATTCAGTTATTCTTGGTGAAAATTTGAGGAAAGTTTGCCAGCTGCAAGATATTATGTTGAAGGTCTTAGAAAAGAGAATGGCTGCTGTTGGAATAGAAAACAATGGTGAAATAGCCTCACATACTGGTTGACATGTAGATACACAACAGACATAACCAAACACACAGCCAGCACTAGTCCAGGTGAAGGCCTCACGTACAGGTTGACATGTAGATACACAAAAGACATAGCCAAACACACAGCCAGCACTGGTCCTGATGAAGGCCTCACATACTGGTTGACATGTAGATACACAACAGATGGAGCCAAACACAGCCAGTACTGGTCCAGGTGAAGGCCTCACGTACAGGTTGACATGTAGGTACACAAATCAACCAGAACTTAACACTCAACCAGCACTGGTCCTGATGAAAGCTTCACATACAGGTTGACATGTAGGTACACAAATCAACCAGAACTTAACACTCAACCAGCACTGGTCCTGATGAAAGCTTCACATACAGGTTGACATGTAGGTACACAAATCAACCAGAACTTAACACTCAACCAGCACTGGTCCTGATGAAAGCTTCACATACAGGTTGACATGTAGGTACACAAATCAACCAGAACTTAACACTCAACCAGCACTGGTCCTGATGAAAGCTTCACATACAGGTTGACATGTAGGTACACAACAGCCAGAATCACGCAAAACTTACTCTGCCATACAGCCCTACGAAAAATGAACTCTGGTAATGATCAAGACATTTTGTAATTTTACTGACGGATTGTTTTACTGTAATAGCACATGTCGTGATTTTAACACGTGTAACAGTCTCTCTTCCTGTTCTCTCTGTCGTCGCTGTATCAGAACAGTCCATACATACAGCAATGGGTTGAGTGCACAGTTGAGTGGTAGTAGGAACACAACCATGGTGAAGTAGGCCTTGTTTGAGGCACAACCGCCATTTAATGTCATCATACCAGTTAGACCAAGTAGGAACCAGCACACAGCATCTGTTACAGCCACTTTTATCAAGAGATGGACTGAAAAATAAATAACCTTTTTTGTGGGATCCATTAGGATGGGGTGGATAGGTGTTCGTTTGTAAATGATGAATTGACCAACAACCACCATGGAGCACAGGGTACAGTTAAACATAACAGTGACTGTAAACCACCTGAACACTTCTTTGCAGTTTTTGTCACACACAGCCAGACGACAGAGACCAGACTGGCCATCAAGGCTCCAGTGTAACAGTCCAGGAAGAAAAGGTATCACAGACAACAAAAATCCAGCACACCACGTCACTGCACAAGCTGCAGCTGTCAGACGTCTATTGAATGTCCACGTAGTTAAGGGGAAACACAGGACACTGATATGATCCAGTGTCATGAACCAGAGGGTCAGAACTGACACCTCACTGGAAAGAAGGGAAAGAAAACCAGCAACTTTGCAAGTCACACTGTTGGTCCATGTCTTTTCAAAGTAGATGTATTTTCCATAAAATATTTCATTGGCCACTGTAATCATGCTAAAGTGGATGCCCATGCACACGTTAGCTATCTGCAGATTGGAAATAAACATGACGAAAGTGCCTCGAAATATTTTCTTAACCACGAATGTTCCTATAAAACAAACCAAGTTCCCTACAATAGAAAACGTACTAAACAACCCAAAGAAAAGCCTGTACAGCTCTGTAGGTAGCAAGTATTTACAGGAAAAAAACATGGGCTGGGGTGATACACAACGTATTCTCTGTGATTGTTTCAAAAGAGAATCAATGCAACAAAGCCTATAATTTGAAGAGAAGATGTTGTTCAACTGATTCCACATTGACAATGCATCCAAAGAAAAGTTGGTCACTGAATTCCCCCTGATGTCCAAGTCAGTCAGCTGTGGCATACATTGGACTGCTCTGGGTCTGATTGTTTCAATGCCAGAAAATGATAAATCCAAATATGTGACCTTTGGAAAGTACATAGGCACCTTACTGTTAAGCATCTTGACTTGTGTTCTTGAAGCATCTATTTTTGTTAGAGCATAATGAAACAAAAAATATGGTTTACCTCTTAATAATGTCAGAGGATTGTTTGCTAAAAACAAAGTTCTTAAATTCCATAGCTTGAGAAAAACAACCCTATCCACAGATGTCAGGAGATTATAGGCCAGATCGAGGGACAGTAGGTTGCGAAGCTTCACACTTGATACATTGACTAGAGAACAATAGGAAAGATCCAAATGAATGAGGTATGTGTTGTCACTGAAGTCAGTCAGAGTCATTCCTGAGCTGGTGGCATCCATGTAGCGAAGCTGGGGAAAGAGATCAGCACAGAAAGCCTGGGGACATAAGAATGAATAACCTTGACATTGACAGTTGTCAGGACATGTCATATCACACAGCCCATCATCATCACGCTGTGGGCATTGACCCCAGCCATCACACAGATGATCTCCATGAACACAAACTTTGGAACCATGACACTTATAGAAACCAGGACAGGTGAATGTTTCACAGTCTTGTTCGTCTTCACCGTATGTACAGTCAGAAAATCCATTACATCTAGTATAGTCAGGAAGACAGTACAACCAGTCTTCTGTACACCAGTAATGAGTATCAGGACAAGACTGATGAGATGTCATCAGCTGCTGAGTAAAGTAACCTGTACCATCCAGGTTGATGAAAAGTCGCTGATTTTTGTTGGCCTCTTTGTGAACCCATTGGTTTTTCCAGTCAATAGGGCATCTGACCTGATCAGAGTCGTCCAGACAATCCGCGTGGTCATTACAACATTGGCTGTCCAACACACACTGATCATTTGTGCAGAGAAAACCACTGCATGAAGGATGTTGACAGAATGACTCATCACTGTCATCTGGACAGTCGTGTCTGAAGTCACATACCAGGGTGTACGATAGTGTTGTCATGTCATCATCACAGACAAACATGACAATGGAGTACCCAGTGTGCTTTCCAGGAAAAATAAATGTGTCTATATTCTTAGTGCTCATGTTCCAGAAATCGCATGATCTTGTATATAGCATTTGTCCACAATGAACTTCAAGATCACAGGAGAGAAATGTATGTGTCACATGTCCCTCTGAACAATCTAATAACGTCTGCTGTGTCTGTATCAAAAGGGACAGGTTCAGGTTTAAAACAGGGAACGCAACTGTTTGAACAGAAGACATATTTTGTGATTGTGATTTCACTTCACAAAGTATACGGTCTGAACCTGAAGATGATCGAGTGGTGTATTCACCCACAGCCATATGTTGAACAGACCCAGAGGGTTGGTAAAACTTGAAAGTGGTGTCAACAAAATGATCAAGGTTGTAGATCTGGGTGTTGTCAGACCAATGACGGAACTTACTGTACATAAAAGACACAGACTTCCAGCCTGATGACAAACCTGACAATATTCTGTATTCGGCAAGGGTTTGATAGATGTGCAGGAAATCAAGTCTTTCCTGTCTGGTTTTGATTGAAGCCAGCTGTCCACCCATCTTCTGACACTCATATATTGCCAGTGCAACAGGCAAATGAGAATCTAATTCAACATATACATAACATTTGTTCCATGAAGCCACCAAACCTTGACAACCAGGACTGCTAAAGGGACAGTGTTCTGTTTCATCCTGACCATCTTCACACTGTGTCCTCAGGTTACAGTCCAGGTGATGCTGAAAGCTGGAATAATGATCAACACAACAGTTGAACAAGCCACTGGGTAACATTTGAGGTGTTTGACTTTCAGGGTGAAAGGAAAAGTACAATGTGAAACACGGTAGGTCCAGGCAGTCATAGTTCGTGTAAAGAACTTTGAGTGTCCGAGTGTGGAACACACATTTATACGTATGCCGCCTGTAGTCTTTCCACACCAAGGTAAAAGTCCCGGTATTGTCCTTTGTGAAGAGAACGACCTGTACTGCTTCAATGAATTTCACCATCTTTTTTAGACTGACCATAATGACATGTCCAGCTGGGACAGAGATGTAAGCTCTCATGTAAAAAGCCTGCCGATAGGACTTTGTGCCGTAATTCCCCTTTGGTGTGACGAACCCTGACATTGATGATGTCTTCACCAACAGCAGGTTTTGAGGCGAAGAACCGTTTCCTGAAAACAAACCAGTACAGTACACCAAAACACACACCATCCACCCAACCATCCACCAACCCAAACTGTCACCGGCACTACCCACCCACTCATCAAAGACTAAACCAGCGAGAAGAGAAGAAGAAGAAGAAGAAGAAGAGAAGAAGAAGAAGAAGAAGAAGAAGAAGAAGAAGAAGAAGAAGAAGAAGAAGAAGAAGAAGAAGAAGAAGAAGAAGAAGAAAGAAGAAGAAAGAAGAAGAAGAAGAAGAAGAAGAAGAAGAAGAAGAAGGGAAAGGAAGAAGAAGAAGAAGAGAAGAAGAAAAAGAAGAAGAAGAGAAGAAGAAGAAGAAGAAGAAGAAGAAGAAGAAGAAGAAGAAGAAGAAGAAGAGAAGAAGAAGAAGAAGAAGAAGAAGAAGAAGAAGAAGAAGAAGAAGAAGAAGAAGAAAGAAGAAGAAGAAGAAGAAGAAGAAGAAGAAGAAGAAGAAGAAGAAGAAGAAGAAGAAGAAGAAGAGAGAAGAGAAGAAGAAGAAGAAGAAGAAGAAGAAGAGAAAAAAAAAGAGAGAGGGAGACAGAGACAGACAGAGACAGACAGAGAGAGGAGAAGGAGGGAGGGAAAGATTCAGAATACTTCATTACTCAATTATAGTCTCATTAGTTCCCATTAGAACTGACTTACAGCTTGTCCTTGATACTCTAAACACAAAAAGAACACAAAAAACTGAATATGTGAGGCAAGTCATAAGATACGTTGTGATAATATCTGACTTTGGATATACGCCAATGGCGCCTAACAAACATGACAGACAATGACAGAAATATGTAAACATACATATATAGATAGATACATACATACATAGATAGATAGATGGATGGATAGATAGATAGACAGATAGACAGACAGATAGATAGATACAGATGTAGATAGATAGATAGATAGATAGATAGATAGATCGATAGGATATAGATAGATAGATAGGTAGACGTGTGTGTTTGTGTGTGTGTGTGCGTGTGTGTGTGTGGTGTGTGTGGGGTGTGTGTGTGTGTGTGTGTGTGTGTGTGTGTGTGTGTGTGTGTGTGTGTGTGTGTGTGTGTGTGTGTGTGTGTGCGTGTGTGTGAGTGTGTGTGTGCAAGAAGACTGAAGCCATGGTAATCAGCGAAAACCAAGAAGTCCCCTCATGTAAAATAACAGCAAAAGTCAGAAGATTGCGACAAGTTGATCAGTTTAAATATGTCGGAACAGTCATTTCATCAGACAACAGTGCACATAGGGACTGTCCAGCAGAAATGACCAATCTAAAACAGCATTCCAGAAACTGAAAAGCGTTCTCACCAACAAATGTTTGACAATGAACTGCTAGAAGAGATTTCTTCAGTGTTACAGAGAACCAATACTGTTGTCCGTATGCAAGGCCTGAACAGTCAACAAGATCGAGGCATCTAGAATGTGGTTTCTAAGAAGAATGTTACGAATTCCATGGAAAGCAAGGAAAACAAACGAGACACTCTTAAGAGAAGCAAACAGAAAAAGAACATTACTGAGGAAAATTAAGAAAAGACAAGCAACATGACATTTATAGGACACTTTATGAAGCAAGAGGAATTTGAGCACCTTGTTTCAAATGGAAAATCTTGTTAAGAATAATCATGATGAGGACAAGGAATAGAATCAAAAGAGAAATAGCAGAAGAACAGTGTGGATTTGTGGAGGGGAAAGGAACTATTAATGCCATATACATCCTAAGAACTATCATAGAGAGGTCAATTGAGATGAATAAGGGTTTGTATTTATGCTTTGTTGATTATACCAAGGCTTTCGATCGGGTACGACATGATGAACTGATCAACCAACTGGAGAGACTCAATGTCGATGGAAAAGATATACGAATAATCAGGAATATGTATTGGGAACAAACAGCTGCAATGAGAATAGAAAACAATATAAGCTCTTTTCAAAACATCAAAAGAGGAGTCAGACAGGGTTGTGTTTTGTCACCAGATCTGTTTTCACTATATAGCGAAAACATCATGAGAAACCTAGAAGAAGACCCTGGATTAAAGGTTGGAGGAAAATGATAAACAACATTCGGTACGCAGATGACACCGTGCTAATTGCAGAAAATGAAAGTGACCTACAAAACCTTGTGAATATACTAGAAACAGAAAGCAAAGTTAAGGGGTTGGAACTAAACAGCAGGAAGACTGAAGTCATGATGATCAGTAAAAAACATGAAATCCCCTCCTGCAAAATAACAGCAAATGGCACAACCTTGACACAGGTTAATAAGTTCAAATACCTGGGAACGGTCATTTCAACGGACGGCAGATGCACATCAGAAATAGCCAGCAGAATCGGCCAAGCCAAAACAGCATTCAAGAAGATGACAAGCATTCTTACCAACAAATGCCTGTCAATTAACATCAGAAAGAGAATCCTTGAATGTTATATAGAACCAATACTGTTGTACGGATGCGAGGCGTGGACAGTCAGCAAGCAAAGCCAGAGCAGGATCGAGGCAGCCGAGATGTGATTTCTCAGAAGAATGTTGAGAGTTCCATGGACAGCAAAGAAAACAAACGAGACAGTCTTGATAGAGGCAGACACAAGTAGATCACTCATAAGGAAGATTAGGAAAAGACAAGCAACATTTACAGGCCATTTCTTGAGGAAGGGGGGTTTGGAGCACCTGGTCACAACGGGAAAACTGGAGGGAAAGAGAGCACCAGGCAGAATCAGGGAGAGAATGCTGGACGGACTTGCAGAGTGGCTGGGGATGAGGAGGGTGGGGAAGATGCTGGAGGCAACTAGAGACAGAGATGGTTGGAAGTCCATGGTCGCCAACGCCAAGCGGCAGGGCACCTGATGATGATGATGATGTCACAACTGGGAGGCTAGAAAAGAAAAGACCTCGAGGTAGTCCCAGGGAGAAGATATTAGACACTTTTGCAGAGAGGGTGGTGCCAAAAATAGTAGGAGATGTATATACTTGCAACAACAATCGATACATTCGTATGAAGAGCCATGACCGCGAGCAGTATGCAGCAAGGCACATAACATGACGATGATGATGATGATGATGATGATGATGATAATGATAATGATAATGATGATTAGTTTTTTCAGGAGTTCTTATGAGCTGTAGAATTACCTGTGTTATGTGCCCTTAACAGTTCTTGTGAATTTCCTGTGATGTGTATAAAACCATGCAACACACACACACACACACACACACACACACACACACACACACACACACACACACACACAAGATAAAACAATACAAAACAATACAAAACACGCTAAAACAAGACAAAACAAAACACAGCAAAACAAAGAAATACAAAATGGTGCGAAGGGGACCCAGAGCACCAATGCCTCGCCACACTCCGGACAATCACCTCCCAAGCTCGTGACGCCACTTGATAGTCATCTCATCAAGCAAAGGGGGGCTGACCATGCGTTGCATGATCCATTCGGACCCAGTCATAAATTACCTTGTTTGTAAACCGAATGGCAATGTGGGGAGATGACTAGCCCAGGGATATAGCCACACAACGTGCACCATTCAGGTCCAGCCCAGCCTCCGGACTAAGAAAGAATCAAAAGACCCTCTCATCCCACTCTGGTCCTCATCTCTCTTTTGGGCAGCCCACCCTGCCACCAGCTCTCATAATTGCCACCTCCTTTCCCCTTACTATAGTATCATCAGTTAGCAGTCAGAAGCTCCCAGCATTGCCTGACTTTGATACAGAGGATATTTGAACGGCCACGAAAGTGACCAGGTATGGTGCTCCAGACCCAGCCGTTTTTGCTGTTCAGCAAGGTCTGACATATCCAGAAAGGGCTCTCCCTCAAAACAAAATCGTTACAGAATCTAACCCCACCCAACTACCACACAGACACCGGAACACGTCAAAATGGATTCCAGATGACAACACTGAGTTGTTCACTGTTTTCGTGCCCTGACAGACAGGATCATCTGACGTCCCTCTGTTCACCACCCTGGTGCAGGAAGTCATACAGATCTGAAGGTGAAACTCATCCTGAAAGGGCCATACGCCATTTGGAGGACATTTTACCCACTCTATCCTTAGCCCCTGTTGGCCTTGTTGCACTGTCTTCTGGATGAAACTTATCCTGAAAAGGGCCATACATCATATGGAGGAGATGTAGCCATGTTATCCATTGCCCCTGTTGGCCTTGCTGCACTGTCTTCTGGATGATATTTATCCTGTAAAGGGCCATACATCATATGGAGATGTAGCCATGTTATCCATTGTCCCTGTTGGCCTTGCTGCACTGTCTTCTGGATGATATTTATCCTGTAAAGGGCCATACATCATATGGAGATGTAGCCATGTTATCCATTGTCCCTGTTGGCCTTGCTGCACTGTCTTCTGGGTGATACTTATCCTGTAAAGGCCATACATCATATGGAGATGTAGCCATGTTATCCATTGTCCCTGTTGGCCTTGCTGCACTGTCTTCTGGATGATATTTATCCTGAAAAGGGCCAAACATCATATGAAGGAGATGTAGCCACGTTATCCATTGTCCCTGTTTGGCCTTGCTGCACTGTCTTCTGGATGAAACTGATCCTGAAAAGGGCCATACATCATATGGAGGAGATGTAGCCACGTTTATCCATTGTCCCTGTTGGCCTTGCTGCACTGCCTTCTGGAGTGTTTTGGCAAAGCTCTTGTATCTTGATCTCCTGTATCACTATGTCCCTTCTTTTGTTTTTCACTTCACCTTTGATCTCACAACTTTGTCTCCTGAGTCCTAACCCATACTCAGAAGCTTGATCTGTCCCACCTTGTACTAACTGACGATGGGTTCTGGGGTATCTTCAGCTTTGCCTGACGACAATAGAATGCAACGTCAGTTAGACATAGTGGGACACCAAGCCATTTCCACGTGCGTTTGTTGATTTTAGCCTCTGTTGTTTCCACTATGCTAGCACTGATTGTGTATTTCAATAGAGGCCAGATGACGTTTAGGCTGCGGGCACCAACATTACCATTTGCCCAGTAAGCTGCACTGGTCAATTACTCACATGCTTTCCTTTCGGGTTTATTTGCTGGCTTGAGGCTTGTGCCATGATCACCATACACATGGCACCTGTCATATTAGAATATTGTCTAATTTGTTTTGTAAGCTATGGGTTGTTTCTATGTGAACAATACTTGTCTTGTATGTATAAAGTGATATCATGTCTGTTATCACATTGTTGTTGATACTTCAGGAAAGGGATGCGGTTTGTGAAACAATTAATAGGGGAAATGTTGCCATGTGCGTAGATCTTGATGTTCATTTTAAAACTTCCAGTGGGGTGACTGGGGATATAGGGGGTGGGTGATGTGCTTGTGGTGACGGGGGAGAGGGGATGGATTCGCGAAGGGTCTGGTCGCCAGCGCCATGTGCTGGGACACGTATTGGCGATGATGAGGATGGCGGCGATGATGGTGGCGATTACGATGATATTGATGGAAATGTTGGTGATGGTGATGGCAGCGGTGATGGTGAGGATGATGGTGATCATGATTGCTGTCGTTGTTACTATTATTGTTGTTGTTTTTACTGTTGTTGTGGTTGGAGCTGTTGTTGTCGTAGTCGTCTTCATCGTTGTCAGTGCTGTATTTGTCATTGTTGTCAATACGGTAATGATGAAGGTGATTAACATTATTGTTGTTCTCTTTGTTACAATTATTAGTGTCATTTATAAAGGCACATCTATGTTACCACTTAGAATAATAATGTGTAAGTTAGTTTACTTCGTAGCTGTTCGAATTCAAAGAAGTGTAGTTGGGTGTGTGTGTGTGTGCGTGTGTGTGTGTACTATGTGTGCGTGTATCATTTTTGTAAGTGCGTGCGTGTGTGCGGGTGTACATATAAATGAGTGTTTGTGTTTGTTTAATGTTGTATATGCGTGCGTGCGCGTGCGTGCAGTTGTGTTCATATAAGTGGAGCACGCTGCGGTGGAGGGATGAAGATTTGGTATTCAACGTTAAGATTAGGGTGGAGGAGGGAGGAATGGATAAATATCTCGTGTGGTTGAAAAGAAAAAAGATTAGATTACTGTGTGAACAGTTTTCATTAAAAAATGTTTGATGTGTGTGTTCATTCCTGAATAAACAGTACCCTGAGGAAGGCCACTGGCCTAAGTACTGGGCTCCACAGTTTAGTTTGTTGTCTTGTTTCTTTGGTTTATCTACAATATATGTATGTATATATACTGTATGATATATGGAGTTCATATGTCAACAGTGTCTTTTCATATGTGCATTTTGTTTCGTTTGTCATTTTTCCTTGCCACATTGTGTGTTAGATGTCTGTTTGTCATGTTTGTCATGTTTGTCATGAAGCAAAAAATTATTTAAAAAGTTAATAATGATAAAGAAAAACTAACACTGTCACACTTTGTATCCGTACCAACACCTCTTTAAGTTTAACCTATCATAGTCATACTTTGTATACACACCAACACCTCTTTAAGTAACCTATCATAGTCATACTTTGTATCCACACCAACACCTCTTTAAGTAACCTATCATAGTCATACTTTGTACCCACACCAACACCTCTTAAGTTTAACCTATCATAGTCATACTTTGTATCCACACCAACACCTCTTTAAGTTTAACCTATCATAGTCATACTTTGTATCCACACCAACACCTCTTTAAGTAACCTATCATAATCATACTTTGTATCCACACCAACACCTCTTTAAGTAACCTATCATAATCATACTTTGTATCCATACCAACACCTCTCTAAGTTTAACCTATCATAGTCATACTTTGTACCCACACCAACACCTCAGTAAGTTTAACCTATCATGGTCATACTTTGTATCCACACCAACACCTCTTTAAGTAACCTATCATAGTCATACTTTCTATCCACACCAACACCTCTTTAAGTAACCTATCATAATCATACTTTGTATCCACACCAACACCTCTTTAAGTAACCTATCATAATCATACTTTGTATCCATACCAAAACCTCTCTAAGTTTAACCTATCATAGTCATACTTTGTATCCACACCAACACCTCTTTAAGTAACCTATCATAGTCATACTTTGTATCCACACCAACACCTCTTTAAGTAACCTATCATAATCATACTTTGTATCCACACCAACACCTCTTTAAGTAACCTATCATAATCATACTTTGTATCCATACCAAAACCTCTCTAAGTTTAACCTATCATAGTCATACTTTGTACCCACACCAACACCTCAGTAAGTTTAACCTATCATGGTCATACTTTGTATCCACACCAACACCTCTTTAAGTTTAACCTATCATAGTCATACTTTGTATCCACACCAACACCTCTTTAAGTAACCTATCATAGTCATACTTTGTATCCACACCAACACCTCTTTAAGTAACCTATCATAATCATACTTTGTATCCACACCAACACCTCTTTAAGTTTAACCTATCATAGTCATACTTTGTATCCACACCAACACCTCTTTAAGTAACCTATCATAATCATACTTTGTATCCACACCAACACCTCTTTAAGTAACCTATCATAATCATACTTTGTATCCATACCAAAACCTCTCTAAGTTTAACCTATCATAGTCATACTTTGTACCCACACCAACACCTCAGTAAGTTTAACCTATCATGGTCATACTTTGTATCCACACCAACACCTCTTTAAGTTTAACCTATCATAGTCATACTTTGTATCCACACCAACACCTCTTTAAGTAACCTATCATAATCATACTTTGTATCCACACCAACACCTCTTTACGTAACCTATCATAATCATACTTTGTATCCACACCAACACCTCTTTAAGTTTAACCTATCATAGTCATACTTTGTATCCACACCAACACCTCTTTAAGTAACCTATCATAGTCATACTTTGTATCCACACCAACACCTCTTTAAGTAGCCTAACACTGTCATACTTTGTATCCGCACCAACACCTCTTTAAGTAACCTAACACTGTCACCTTTGGTAGGCCTACCCATCAGAATCTAGCCTTTTATCTTCTGTTTGTCTCTGGTATTTTCTTGATTTTCATTTCCAACGTGTCAACGTACACATGAAGATAACATGATGCAGAATTTGTCTTCAAAACGTCAGGCACCAAACAGGTAAAACAGGGAAGAAAAGAACGTAATGAATGATTTTCTCCAGCTATACAAATAGACCTTGCTTGCTGTCTGTGATATGTTTAGGTTGTCAAATGTTATTTGTATACCAGTCCAGGTTGTCTCAGTAAAACGTGTACACTTCTGAATTCTAGCTGTACTTTCTAGCCACAGGTTTAACTCTATAATGATGGAAGATTTTTGCCATTATTTATAAAAGCATGGCTTGTACACACACACAAACAAAGGCATGGACATATATATATATATATATATATATATATATATATATATATATATATTCCTTATCACAAATAAATATGATATATTTCTTTTAAAAGCATATCCTTATCCACTATCTCTTCCAACCCCACAACACCTTCCCACCCTCGGTTTCTGAAAACAGAACCCTTTGTTTTAAACTGGAATCGTGCCATAAATCACGAGAAAGTGTTTTAAATAGTGCGGTAAACATCCATGATTTATGTCATGAGGTGTTGGTTATAATAACGAACAGGCTGACAAAGATAGTTTTACAGTGAACAGGGAATTACACAAATGATTTATGTCCTTGTACAGTTACAGCGCGAGCAGCAACAAGTATATTTTTTCCTCACTGACAAGTCTCTTGATTTTTGTGTGTGTTTGTTTTGCAGTCAACACTACATGTATAATGCTGTGCAGGTGTGTTCCTTTTGTATTGATTACAAACACGCCGACAAGTGCCCTGCTTCCTCGTCACACACTCCGTTCTCTTCAGTTGGTTGCATGTTCTGTTTAGTTCATGTTTACGTTCCATATTTTAATCGTGAACTGTCCTCCGAGGGGCTGCTGGAGATTCTTTCAGTATAAATAGTATCCCTACCTTCTGGAAAATCTGTGCCAGAAATTTTCTCTTTTCTGTCACTCTCTTTATTTCTGTCTTCCTCCTTTTCTTTCTGTCATTTCATTCTATCATTTTCTGCCTTACTGGTCCATTCACCTGTATGTGTTCGATAAAGCCTTACGTACTTTTTCTTAGGCTTGATAATTGGGTACATGTAACAAGTGCATTTTGGCCCTATGGAGGTGAGATATGCAGACGCAATTGTAAGTATTTTATGCCCATTTCTATATGCTTTGTTGTCCTTAGGTATGTTTAAATTTGTATTCAGGTGTGTTTTTAAATCCCCTGTGAGATAAATTGGACGGAATGGTCAACGCCAGGGGCATGGTCTTAGATTATGTGAGCGAATGCATTGATATGTGTACTTAATTTTCTTTTTTTTTCCTGTTGAAGTTCTGTATGTTTTGAAATGGTTATAGCCCTGAAATGGCTCTACGCAGTTGACTGGGATTTAAACAACAATAATAATAACACGAACAGTCGTGAACTGGTGTGGGGTGTCCAGTATGAACAATTTGCATCTGAATGTTCTCTTTTACGTTGTTCGTTCTGTAGTTGAAGTTTGTGTTGCACATGAAATATGGCAGAATCTTTCAATTACAGAAACAACTTGACAATATATCTCCAACATTGTTTCAGAAGTAAATAACAACCGTTGTCATTTCTTTGATTTCATCTCTATAAAACGATTTTAGAAGAAACAATATTGTTAAGTTTTCACGTGCTTTTGTTCAGATTTGTTTAAGAACATGCTTCACATTCTCACAGAACATGACACGCTTTACTTTATCTACATCAACACTGAAAACACAACATAATAAATAACAACTGCAAGGACAACTAAGGAAATGGACTTTGGTTGCTACAATGTGTAATCCTGTATTTCAGGGTGTCATGCTTGGTTTTCACAGCATTCTGTTTGGTAAATGCAATCTTTACCTTTGTATATGTTTTGTGTGTGTGTGTGTGTGTGTGTGTGTGTGTGTGTGTGTGTGTCTGTGTGTGTTTGTGTGTATGTGTGTGTGTGTTTGTGTGTATGTGTGTGTGTGTTTTGTGTGTGTGTGTGTGTGTGTGTATGTGTGTATATGTGTGTGTGTGTGTGTTGTGTTGTGTGTGTGTGTGTATGTGTGTATATATGTGTGTGTGTGTGTGTGTGTGTGTCTGTGTGCGTGTGTGTGTGTTTTTGTGTGTGTGTGTGTGTGTGTGTGTGTGTGCTGTGTGTGTGTGTCTTGTGTGTGTGTGTGTGTGTGTGTGTGTCTGTGTGTGTGTGTGTGTGTGTGTGTGTCTGTGTGTGTGTGTGTGTGTGTGTGTGTCTGTGTGTGTGTGTGTGTGTGTGTCTGTGTGTGTGTGTGTCTGTGTGTCTGTGTGTGTGTGTGTCTGTGTGTGTGTGTGTCTGTGTGTGTGTGTCTGTGTGTGTGTGTGTGTGTGTGTGTGTGTCTGTGTTCGTTCGTTCGTTCTTTAATTTAACGTCTTTTCACTATAAGTGATATTAAACGGGGGAGGGGGGGAGGGGAAATTAATTTTTTTTTAAATGAAAAAAAAAATTTTAAAAAGTGAACAAAATAAAATGTAGAACGATAGTTGGACGGGTTGGATTTGGGCAGAGGGAAGACAGAGGAAAAAGACATTAGCAGGTGGGGGAACAGCAAAATGGAACGAGAACTTAACACTAACAATTAACTTCAATAACGTGAAGGGAAATTGTAACACTAAAATACAAACCGAATAAAGTTAAAGTAATGCATTAACAGGACTGTGAACTAATGATTCTGAAATTCTAACTAACAACCTTTGATCTGATGTAATTTTCTGGAAATGATTTTCAGAATACTTTTCTTGAGTAAACATTTTCGGTAAAAAAGAACGTAGCATTTTGCAGTAGAATAAACAGTGAAACAGTGTGAACTGTTCGCCGCAAATACACTTGACATTTTTACAATATTTTGTTCTCAATGCGTTTAGCTGAATACGAAAACAAACAGCAACAATCGATCTCAAATGATACATAGAAGAATACTGCAATTTTTTACATACATTTTGAACGGTAAGTTTTATCATTTGTTGTGACACAAACTGTTCATCTGAATGTTCAAGAAATCGAGTCCATGAGGCTGATTCGAGCAAGTTGCAAGCTTCTTTTACGGAGGTATGAACATGTAATTCTATAGCATTATCAGCATTCTGGGCGCCTTGCTTAGCTGCTCTGTCAACTACTTCGTGTGTCTGTGTGTTGTGTGTGTGTGTGTGTGTGGTGTGTGTGTGTGTGTGTGTGTGTGTGTGCTGTGTGTGTTCTGTGTGTGTGTGTGTGTGTGTGTCTGTGTGTGTGTGTGTGTGTGTGTGTGTGTGTGTGTGTGTGTGTGTGTGTGTGTGTGTTGTGTGTGTGTGTGTGTGTGTGTCTGTTGTGTTGTGTGTGTGTGTGTGTGTGTGTCTGTGTGTGTGTGTGTGTGTGTGTGTGTGTGTGTGTGTGTGTGTGTGTGTGTGTGTGTTGTTGTAATTGTGTGTGTGTAAAACAAATGTAAGAAAACTTCGCTACATTAAATCATACAACGAGGTAGTACACAGAGCAGCTGTATACAGATGCTAAGAAATATGAAAACATTAACATTTCGATATGCACAGCAAGAGAACACGTCGATGAAAAATACCGTACCCACCTCCATATTTTTACCGATGGATCAGTCTTAGAAAATAAATGTGCTGGAGCAGCATTTTATGTTCCCAAATTTAAAATACAAAAGTCATTTTTCATCGGGCCAAATATATCTATATCTACAGGGGAATTAGTCGCTATTATACAAGTGTTGCATTATTCAGTAGACCTTAAACCTGTATTTTTCAAAGTAGTTCTCTTTGTTGATTCAAAATCTGTATTATATGCCTTACAATCTTTTGATACAGACACAAGACCTGACTTAATTATTGAGGCAAATCATCTTATACATCGTTTAAAGACAAAAGGTACAGATATCAGTTTATGCTGGGTGCCCTCTCACGCTGGTCTTCACGGCAACGAAGCAGTAGACAGAGCAGCGAAGTAAGGTGCACACAACACTGATAATACTACAGAATTACGTATTAAAACCTCCGTAAAAGAAGCTTGCAGCTTGCTAGAATCAGCCTCATGGATTCGTTTTCTTGAACATTTCAATGAAACGTTTGTGACACAACAAATGATAAAACTTTCATTTCAAAATATATGTAAAAAATTGTAGTATTCCATACCAATAGGGCTGGGTATACCGATAGGGCTAAGTATACTGATAATGCTGAGTATACCGATAGGGCTGAGTATACCAATTGGGCTGAGTATATTGATAGGGCTGAGTATACTGATAATGCTGAATGTACAGAGCAGATGAGTATAGCAATAGGGTTGAGTATATCGACAGTGCTGAGTATACCAATAGGGCTGAATATACCAATAATGCTGAGTATACTGATAATGCTGAGTATACCCATAGTGCTGGGTATACCGATAGGGCTGAGTATATCAATAGGGCTGGATATACTGATAGAGCTGGGTATACCGATAGAGCTGGGTGATAGGGCTGGGTATATTGATATGGCTGGTGTATACTGATAGGGCTGGGTATACCAATAGAGCTGGGTATACTGATAGGGCTGGGTATACCAATAGAGCTGGGTATACTGATAGGGCTGGGTATACCAATAGAGCTGGGTATACTGATAGAGCTGGGTATACTGATAGGGCTGGGTATACTGATAGGGCTGGGTATACTGATAGGGCTGGGTATACCAATAGAGCTGGGTATACTGATAGAGCTGGGTATACCAATAGAGCTGGGTATACTGATAGGGCTGGGTATACTGATAGAGCTGGGTATACTGATAGGGCTGGGTATACTGATAGAGCTGGGTATACTGATAGGGCTGGGTATACCAATAGAGCTGGGTATACTGATAGAGCTGGGTATACCAATAGAGCTGGGTATACTGATAAGGCTGGGTATACCAATAGAGCTGGGTATACTGATAGGGCTGGGTATACCAATAGAGCTGGGTACACTGATAGAGCTGGGTATACCGATAGGGCTGGGTATACTGATAGAGCTGGGTACACTGATAGGGCTGGGTATACTGATAGGGCTGGGTATACTGATAGGGCTGGGTATACTGACAGGTCTGGGTATACTGATAGAGCTGGGTATACCGACAGGGCTGGGTATATTGATAGGGCTAATGTATGGAGGTTTTGTATCCCAGTACTGATCAGAATGACTGTACTGTGGTGTTTTCTTCTTCAGAAGATGGGTGGCTTCTAATTTAAACTGTTTTTCAAACAATTTCTCTTGTTAACGTTGGCAGTGATCGTCTGCTTCCAGTAGTTAAGCGAGCTGCACGCTGCACACTGCACATTGCACACTATGATGCAGTACGCTATACACACAGACATACAGTCACATAGGTAAACACGTAGGCTGAAGTATTCTAGTACTGATAACATATCCTATCCAGCTTTTTGCAACGAGTGTTGTCTGTGCATTTTGTTTTTTTCTGTCCTCAAAGGTTGTTTCGTACATACATGTACAACGCGACACAATCTTTAGAATAGGGAAACAATTTGACAACATATCTACAGCATCTCTACAACGCTATTTCAGATGTTCTTAATGACTGTTATCTCTTCTTGAAAGTCAGCTGTGTAAAGCCTTTTAGAAAGCAATACAATTGCTTACTTAATGCTACCAATTTTGAAGAACAAGGTCTCCCAACAGTGTAAAAATCGCTACTCACAGTTCCGTAGCTTTCGATGGCGTTCTCGCCATCTTCGTCAGCGCTCTAATGCTGTCTGCGTGAATCTCTACTCAGATCTCGCGAACATGGGATGAACCCAGTTCACGAGATCGAATCAGAGAATGGTACACCGGGGGCAGGGTGTAACGGCCCCGGTCCCTGTTGAGCGGGGGGTTGGTGGCTGCGATGTAGATGGCCTCCTTGACTCCTCGCTGGAACCACTTATTTTCTCTGTCCAGGATGTTGACATTGTCCGCACTGAATTGATGTTTTTCGGCGTGTAGGTGAGCTCCTACTGGAGAAGAGTCCCTCTTGTGTTCTGTTAGTCTCTTCTGAAGGGGGCGTTCAGTTTCACCGACATAATGTTGGTTACAGTCCTGGCAGTCTATTCTGTATATAATGCCAGCTTTGTCGAGTTTGCTGGTTTTGTCCTTGGGGGTGACCAGCTGGCTGCGTATGGTGTTGGAAGGTTTGGAATGTACAGCCACCCCCAGTTTTCTGATCTTTCTGGACAGAGCGTCACTCACACCTCCTACGTATGGGATGGTGATGTGTCCCTTGCGCTGGTGTTGTTTCACTGGCTGTTGGGATGCGGTGTTGGATTTCCTGCCTCCCGGGCTGTTCCAGGCCCACTTTTTGTAGCCCGAGATGGTGAGCACTTTTTTCAGGTGGTTTGTCTCCTTGTCTTTTGCCTCTTGGGTATTGCTTACTTGTCTTTTCTTTATTCTTGGTTTTGTTTCAAAAAACATTGCATGTTCCATTTCATCTGTATAAAAACTGAAAATGAAGCATACAAAATACGAAATGACA
>JAPXFY010000029.1:47753715-47763715 GCA_030674185.1 Monoplex corrugatus
GAGGTGCAACGTGTTGTTCATCAATGTGGAAGAGTATTCTTGGGAGGACAGTTACGCTACTACTGAGATAATCACAGACATCTTGAATAACCATGCAACCAAATCCAATTGGCATCAAGAAGACATTGCAAGTGCAGTCAGACTTGGAAAACCTCGTACCTCTGGTAGCAATCCCCGTCCCATTTTAGTTCAGTTCTGCCGGTGGACGGACAAAATGGCTGTTTTAGGAAACAGAGAACTCAGAGACAACCTCAGGGAAAGCGGGATCAAAGTTGCGTCTGACCTCACCTCGCGGCAGAGGCAAATGGTCGAGTTTCATCGTGGGCGTGGTAAATCGCATACATATACAACGAAAACTGCGTGTGAGGACAGACAAAATCATATTACGACTATGACAACGGTCAGACTACCCTTCAGCTGCCCCCCACCTTGACGAACATTGGCCACATGTCAGACAGCAGACAATCTATGCATGATGCAAAAGAATGAACCTTCACTGTCAACCACACCTGTGATGAACATCCACATGTTCAGGAAAAGCAGACAATCTATGCACTGATGGCAAAAGAAATGAACATCTTCACCACATTTCAGGACAGCAGACAATCTATGCATGTGGCAAAAGAAATGACATCTTCACCACATGTTCAGGACAGCAGACATCTATGCATGATGGCAAAAGAAATGAACATCTTCACCACATGTTCAGGACAGCAGACAATCTATGCATGATGGCAAAAGAAATGAACATCTCACCATGTTAAACCCAAACATTTGTATCAAAGGAACCCAAGTCAGACAAACATCTATGCATGATGGCAAAAGAAATGAACATCTTCACCACGGATATCCTTCAAAGAACAAATTTGGACGTCACCACAGAAACCAGAGCATAAGGCGTCACACAGTTTCTATGCATGAAGACAACCTGGACCACTGGGAGACAGGACAATCTTACACAAAAGACCAACAATACCACTATGAGACCACCAGGAATCCGCACAGATCCAGCAGAGATCATGCTGATGTAGGAGCTGTCCACGTCGTCAGGGCGCACACAGAGGAGACCAGAGGAAGAACTCATAAAAGCTCTGAACGCCTGGATTGTGACAGGAGTAATTCCAGACCACTAGTCCCTGGTCCATACTCATATAGCGAAGTGACCAGACGACCAACGTCAAACCACAGGTTTGTCTTCCTGAAAGAAAACACTGGCAGGGATCATTCAGTTCCATCTAAATCAAACAGAGTCAGTGCCAAACGGATGTATGGACATCAGCGGGATATAGAGCAGACGGTTGCCCCTTCCCCACGCTACGACACCAGACGTAGCAGGATAGACTCGGTGAACCCTTCCCCAAATGATGACTCTTGTCCTCACGTTGAACGAAGGAGGAAAGACCCAGTGGCCCCTTCCGCATGTGATGGCCCATGTACTTATGACATTTGCAAAAGCATGGACTCAGTGGCCCCTCCCCCACATGATGACCCTTGTGAGGAAGTCAGCCATGACACAAACAGTGACGTCCACGAAATCCAGCCTTGTGATCAAAGTGACGATCACACCGATGTCAGTGACAAAGACACCTGTATCAGTGGTGCGGAAATGGAAAATATGGGTGAGGTCCTAGCTGAAGATGTGTGTGAAGCGACCAAAGAATCGGGTAAAATTAATACTGAGAATGTGAGTACCGATGAGGTCACTGTGCTCAGTGTCAGAACAAAGTCAGCTGATCACACTAACGTTGTGGCACACACCTCAGATCAAACATTAAATGATACACACACAATAACACAAAACGCGAACGCCAAAAGCTTGTCAGACTCGCATGCTGACAATATAGTTCTAGATTCTGATGATCTAGACACAAACCAGAGCATACAGACACGTTCTGTCACCCATGCTCTGCGACCTAGACGTGCTGCCTCCCACACACGGATAGACGGTAAGAGCAGTGGCCATGCTCCACCAAGGTCTAGCAGTCAGAGCAAAATTACTGATTCGTTTAAGAAAACGCAGGCTAAAGATCTGCCAAAAACCAGAAGCAGGTCCCAATCTTCTAAGACCAAACCCAGTGTGAGTGAGGCCTCAGGTACTAACAGATAGGATATCGGCCGGGCCACAATATCAGATAGACCTGTACGATTTGCCACAGGCGACGACAGTTATATTTGGAATCAGAACACACCACCACCATCGGAATCAAAATGTACTTTGCGTGTAAATACTGCAAATAAATTACATGTTAGTTTCCTTAATTATAATGTAAATGGCCTTTTGGAAAAACTAGAAAATAATGATTTTGCCAATTTCTTCTCACTTATGACTTTATATGTTTGACAGAAACATTTGTTGCAACTGACTTTGAATCACCACTTTTCAGTGACTTTGTAGTGTTCACGTCTAAAGCCAAGAAGCTGTCTCATCAAGGGAGATATTCTGGGGTGTTATCGCAATGGTAAGGAAATCATATTCTCGTTTTGTTGAGCAAATCCCAATAGAAACTGAAAACACTTTAGCTATAAAAATCCACAAAGACCTGTTTTCTGTAGACAGAAACATACTGTGGATTTGTACATATCTTCCTCCGTGTGATTCTGTCTATTGGAATAGCCAGGAAGGTGCATATGGTATTGAAGTGCTGGAGCAATGCATTTTAGATCTGTATGACTTGTGTGGTGATTCTTTTCTATTGGTAAATGGGGATCTAAACGCGAGAACAGCGAATACTAATTACAGATTTAGTGGAGAGGTCGATGATTTCGATGTGAATGTTTATACCGAGAACAGATTTCCCAGAATTTCACAGGACAAAAACACAAATAAATTTGGTTGTCAGCTGATTGAGTTATGTAATATGTTTGAATGTATGATTTTAAACGGATTGCGTGAAACGGATTTTGACGATGGATGTACATATATTGCGTCCTCTGGGACTAGCACAGTAGACTATTTCATTACTTCCATTGATTTGTTTTCATCTATACACATCAAATCAATTGTTGTTGAGAGCATGATGGATTCTGATCACCTACTAGTTGTTATGATGGTTGAAATTAAAAATGATATCGTTGAGGCTGGTCATGGTAAAACAAGTCAACCCAAAAACGAGGTTTGTGATAAATTTATTTGGAAACATGAACTGGAAGCCGAGTTCCACAAAACTTTGAAAAGCAGTGCTATTCAAGACAGACTTATTTTGGCCACAAATACTCTACATTGCGATGTGGATAGTGGTTTGAATATTTTTGTACAATGTCTGAAAGATGCCAGTGCCTGTATGTATAAAACGTATAAAGTTTACTGGAACAAAAGATCAGAATGGTTTGACAAGGACTGTCAGCAAGCAAAAAAAGAAACAAGGCGTAAACTAAATTATTTTAGGAAAACTAGGAAGGAAGAAGATAGAATTTCATATATGGAAGAGAGGAAAACGTACAGACGTTTACTAAAGACAAAGAGACAAGCATTTAGAAAACAGAAAGCAGATTCGCTAACCATGGAAATGACTAATTCATCACAGTTCTGGAAACTGCTGAGAAGTATGGGTTGTGGAAACAAAGACAAAGTCTGAAATGATATTGATATTAATGTCTGGTTCGAGCATTTCAAGAATATTTTTCAAAATTATGGGGGACATGTTGGTGAACATTGTGATATTGACGTAGATCTATCTGAGGAAAGGGAGCATACTCTAAATAGAGATATATCTGAAGAAGAGGTTAAACGAGCAGTTGGTAAACTTAAGACTGGTAAAGCAAGCGGAATTGACAGTGTTTCAGCTGAAATGTTAAAAAATGGGGGAAACGATGTCATAGCTTTTCTAACAAAACTGTTTAAAATAATTTTTGACTCGGGGATTTATCCAAAAGAGTGGTCCAAAGCCATTATCATCCCCATTTTCAAAAAAGGGGATCCTGAAAATGCAGATAATTATAGAGGTTTATCTTTATTAAGCATGATATCTAAATGTTACACAACAATACTGAACAAGAGATTATACACCTGGTTAGAAGCTAATAATTTGATCTCAGAGAGCCAGGCAGGTTTCGTAATAGATACTCAACTGTTGATCATATATTCACACTACATGCTATCATTCAGAAATGCATGCACAAGAAAGGGATGAAATTATATGTTGCTTTTGTTGACTTTAAAAAGGCTTTCGATTCGGTCGGACATGATAAACTCCTACATTGTATTAGAAAGGAGGGTGTTAAAGGGAAATTTCTCGCATCATTAATGGCAATGTACAAGTCATTGGTGTCATGTATCCGAGTTAACGATAAATTTTCAGAGATGTTTCAATGTCCGGTTGGAGTAAGACAAGGTTGTGTCTTGAGTCCTACATTGTTTTCGATATTTATAAATCAGTTAGCAAATTGTATGGGTGATAAAGGAAAACATGGCATCCAATTACTACCTGGGATGTTGGAAATATTTGTTTTACTCTTTGCAGATGATGTGGTACTTTTCTCAACTACACCAAATGGTTTACAGAATCAGCTGAACGTTTTAAGTACGTGTTGTAACAACATGAAATTAAAAGTAAATATTGACAAAACGAAGGTCATGGTGTTTAGAAACGGAGGGTTCCTCGGAAAACGTGAAAAATGGTCATATGAAGAAAATAAGTTGGAAGTTGTGAATAATTATTGCTATTTAGGTTTTAATTTCACGACAATGGTAAGTGTCAAAAAAGGTACTGCACATTTATCAACTAAGGGAAGAAAGCTGTCATACAGCTAAATAGGGTTCTCCAAAAATTCAAGGAAATGACAATGGATACTTTCTTTAAAATATTTGACGCAAAGGTACAACCCATTCTGTTGTACGCGTCAGAAGTATGGGGATTAAAACGAATGGAACACATAGAAAAGGTACATATGATGGCGTGCAAAAGATTTTTAGGCGTGCCTGTTAAGACACCAAACAAGATGGTGTACGCTGATCTGGGAAGATATCCATTATTCGTTAACTCTGTGGTCGCATGCTTAAGATATTGGTTTAAATTGCTACAAATGAGTGCCGAAAGATTTCCGCATAAAGCTTACCAAATGCTTCTGGAATTAGATAGAAATGGAAAGGATTGTTGGGCATCAGAGGTAAGAAAAATCCTGTGTGGTACAGGTTTCATTATTGTATGGCTGCAACAGGGAGTTGGGGATGTAAAACTATTTTTAAACATACTTAGACAAAGACTTGTCGATCTGTTTATCCAAGAATGCACTAGTATTATTAGAGATGGTGACAGATATGAGTGCTATAGATCATTCAAAACAATTTTTGAAAAAGAAAAATATATTTCTGACATGGATATATACTGTCTCAGAGTGGCAATCACACAACTAAGATTTGATGTACTACCGCTGAATAACAATTCACATCGTTATAGTGAGAGTATTCACAAAAGGGCATGCCCTTTTTGCAAATCTCATATCGAAAATGAATATCACCTTATATATGACTGTCCCACTTATACAGATATTAGAGTAAAATTCCTCAAAGATTCAGCTAGAATGCCACTTTATCTACTGCTCAAAGCAGAAAATTCTCATCATAGATAAATGTGTCCAGATTTGTTTTTCATGCCATCAACAGACGCAAAAAAATCATGAATGAATAAACTAACAAAAATAAGTCATCACCAGTACTATATTACTGTATTACATTAGTAATTATACAATGCTGTATAGGTAAATAAATGGTAAAACTATTAACGCTTGTTCCATTATATTTTTGTAGTCATTTCGATATAAACTGTGTACAGACTGTAAATTATGCACAAAAACGCGGGGGTAAAGATAATTTTGAAAAATCGAATTGTTTATTGATACTTGTTTTACAAATATTTGGTAAATTGATGATTCATTGATTGACTGCTTAACTGATTGTTTGATTAATTCATTGATTGATTGATGGATGCACTGACTGAATGATTGATCCATTGATTAGTTGCTGACTAAGTACTGATCGGGAAAATGATTTATATGAAACTGATCAAATTGTTCGGTGACTCGCTAACTAGTTTGGTTTATAGATGAGTAATTGTATTAGGTGACAAACTTAACTGGTAGAGAAACGGTTCAGTATTTTAACTGATCGGATTCAGATGGCTAATTAAATGATAGAATGGCAATTGATTGATTGATTGATTACCGTTGCCACGGTACACTGAATGTACTAAGTATTTGTTTGATTAGATGGATAAAGTGAAGTATGTTTCGCAAGCAAGGTGATTTACCAATTATTTGTTGATTGTGTGATGATTGTATTACTTGACCGGCTGTTGGCTATACAGAGAGACTAATTGCTTGACCAGTAGATGGAGGAATGGAACGATATATGTATATGTATTAAATATCTTGGTGACTTGTTTGATGCCTTAATGCACTGATGAAGCTTAATTATAATCAAGTACTATTTAGTGTATTACTTCATTAAATGTTAGATTTAGTCAGCAAAAGAAAGATCTGTTGACTGTTACACCAACGAAGTATTCAACTGAGGAAAGCGCGGAAAGTGTCAATGTTCGACGATGCAATCATACGTATTGCAATATTGGTGTAATCCACAAAAACCCTATCTTCCCCCCCCCCCCCCCCCACCGACTATTGTATTGTGACGATGCAATCATACGCATTGCAATATTGGTGTAATCCACAAAAACCCTATCTCACCACCCCCCCCCCTCCCACCGACTATTGTATTGTGGCCTAAGGCCGATGTACATTAAAAAATTCTGAGTTTTGAGTTCTCTCTCTCTCTCTCTCTCTCTCTCTCTCTCTCTCTCTCTCTCTCTCTCCTCTCTCTCTCTCTCTCTCTCTCTCTCTCTCTGTCTTTCTGTTTGTGTCTGTCTGTCTGGGTTTTTTTTTCTATCTCTTGCCCCCCCCCATCCCCCTGTGTGTGTGTGTGTGTGTGTGTGTGTGTGTGTGTGTGTGTGTGTGTGTGTGTGTTTGTGTGTGTGTGTGTGTGTGTGTGTGTCCTCTGTCTGTCTATGTATCTGTGTGTTTCTCTTTCTCTCTCCTCTTTCTCTATCTGACTGTCTTGCTCTGTCTCTCTGTCTTTGTCTCTCTGTGTCTGTTTCTCTCTCTTTGTCTCTCTTTCTTTCTTTCTATCTCTTGTCCTCTCTCTCTCTCTCTCTCTCTCTCTCTCTCTCTCTCTCTCTCTTTCCGTGTCTCTGTTTCTGTCTATGTCTCTGTCTCTTTCTTTCTTTCTATCTGTCTTTCTTGCTCTGTCTCTCCCTCTCTCTGTCTCTGTCTCCGTCTATCTGTTCTCTTTTCTCTCTCTCTCTCTCTCTCTCTCTCTCTCTCTCTCTCTCTCTCTCTCTTCTCTGTCCAATCAATAGATATATTTTTTTCATAACAACCACTTGGGTATAACCAGGAATACTTGCCAGTACCACATAAAGTTCAAAGTTCAATGTTTAGCCGGTATATGGGGGTATGATGGATCTTATCGTAAAAGAAACGAAAATTCAAAAGATCAAAATATTGCATACAGTCAAACAGAAACACACACACTACAACACACACACACACACCACACACACACACACACACACACACACACACACACACACACACACACACACACACACACACACACACACACACACACCATCATCTTCATCATCAACAGTATTATCATAAACCACTTATTGTCAAGTTAAAAATAAAATTTGTACAGACATATCAAAAATCAAAAATAAAAATAAAAAAGATAAAATCAAAATTTTATTTTTTGTTTAATGTAAACTGAAAAAGAAAGCTTGATATCTGTAGTATACAGAACTGTAATGCATAAATTGACACAATATTTGGAACTTGGTGAAATATAATAAAAAACCCGCCACGAGAGAGGGAAATTGATATTCATACGCCAAGGTCGGTGACAGTTCAGGGAAGTTGACGAAATAGATCCTCTGTTTGTTTCGAGCGTTTCATGGTTTTGAAGACACCATGCCCACAATTCGTAATCAAGTGATTATTTCTCAGTCTCCTCTTCTCTCTCATATCACTTATTGACGTGAATCATTATGAAAAATGTTTGTGTTTTTAATTAATCACATCGGAAATTCCCAATGCCTTCTATTTAAAAGCACGACTTACTTAAGTTATCACTACAGTGAAGACACCGTATGAAAGGCTCTGGACACTGATCGATCTCCGAGCATATATCGATCATCCATGGATACTATGCAGTAAACATAGATGGCAGAGACACATTTACATTCTTTCTTCACTGTTGTGTTGGTTTCAGTCATGTATGTAGGAAATAATTGTGATCCATCTACCAGTCTGAACTGTCACAAATCTAGCTACAGAAATCGCTCATTTTTTCCAACAGAAGTGCTGTAGAGTAAACAATACGAAACACACACGCTTAAAACAATTCTTTAGTTACTGGAACATTTTACAAGCGAAATATAACAATATTGTAAGATTTGTTTCTGAAAAAAACATTTTACATTGGCTTCTTAAAAGCAGTGGTCCCAACTGACCAGTCTCCAGGAGTATGACCCCTATAGTTATATATATATATATATATATATATGTGTGTGTGTGTGTGTGTGTATGTGTGTGTGTGTGTGTGTGTGTGGTTGTGTGTGTGTGTGTGTGTGTGTGTGTGTGTGTGTGTGTGTGTGTGTGTGTGTGTGTGTGTGTGTGTGTGTGTGTGTGTGCATGTTAGTGTGTGGTGTACGTGTGTGTAGAATTTGGTTGATATGTCTAATGGTAATAAAACACATTGCATTCATTGTTTAAATATCAATGTCAAAATAGATAAAATATATAAAGATCAACTGTTAACATAGAATTAATAACAACACCAACAACAACAACACTACTACTATTGCTACTACTCCTACAATTCTACTACTACCACTACTACTACTGCTACCACTACTACTACTGCTAATACTAACAATAATATGTACCATGCTCAAACATTTTAGCGTGGTACAAAATATTTTGTTTTTTATCTTGTCTGATCTATGATGTGTGGTAGTGAGGCAGTGCAAGGGAAGTAATAAGGGTATAAAAACTAGAATTGAGAAAAATGTTTGGTTGCTTCTCTTTGATTTTTTAAGTTTTCTTACGAGGTTAGAAAATAGAAAAAAGAAACTAATGTTGTTACTTGATTTTTTTTTGGGGGGGTGGCATAAATTTTATAATTAATATACAAATGAAAAGAAAAATGTGACATTGTATAGCCTAAGTTTTAATAATAATAACAATATAATAATAATAATAATATTAATAATAATAGGCATGTATTAGTTTTCACTGTCTGTCTCTCTGTCTCTCTATCTGACTGTCTTGCTCTGTCTCTCTGTCTTTGTCTCTCTGTTTGTGTCTGTCTGTCTCTCTCTTTCTCTCTTTTTTTCTTTCTTTCTTTCTGTCTCTTGTCCCCTCCCCTCCCCACTCTCTCTCTCTTTGTGGGTCCCATGTCTGTCTGTCTGTCTGTCTGTCTGTCTGTCTTCTCTCTCTCTGTCTTTCTCTCTCTCTCTCTCCCCGTGTCTCTGTTTCTGTCCATATCTATGTCTCTCTGTCTCTCTCTGTCTCTGTCTCTCTCTGTCTCTGTCTCTGGCTGGCTGGCTGTCTGTCTGTCTCTCTCTGTCTGTCTGTCTGTCTGTCTCTGTCCAATCAATAGATATACTTTCATAACAACCGCTTGGGTATAACCAGGAATATTTGCCAGTATCACATAAAGTTCAAAGTTCAATGTTTAGCCAGTATATGGGGGCATGATGGATCCTAACGTAAAAGAAACGAAATTTCAAAAAAACAAAATATTACATACAGTCAAACACACACACACACACACACACACACACACACACACACACACACACACACACACACACACACACACACACACACACACACACACACACACACACACACACACACCACACACACACACACAACACACACACACCGTCATCTTCACCATCAACAGTATTATCATAAACCATTTATTGTCAAGTTAAAAATA
>JAPXFY010000029.1:47776215-47781215 GCA_030674185.1 Monoplex corrugatus
AAACATTGTCAGTCAGATACATACAGTAATACAGTATAAACATAGTCAGTCAGATACATACAGTAATACAGTATAAACATAGTCAGTCAGATACATACAGTAATACAGTATAAACATAGTCAGTCAGATACATACAGTAATACAGTATAAACATTGTCAGTCAGATACATACAGTACTACAGTATAAACATAGTCAGTCAGATACATACAGTAATACAGTATAAACATAGTCAGATACATACAGTAATACAGTATAAACATAGTCAGTCAGATACATACAGTAATACAGTATAAACATAGTCAGTCAGATACATACAGTAATACAGTATAAACATAGTCAGTCAGATACATACAGTAATACAGTATAAACATAGTCAGTCAGATACATACAGTAATACAGTATAAACATAGTCAGTCAAATACATACATAAAGCATCAACATAAATGCAGTACGTTATTAACATAGTAAGTGAGGTGACCGTATTATGTATTTCAGACAATGAGAAGATCTTCCGTTTTGCCTTTCATACGTTTATGTATTGATCTGTTTATTTTCCCTAATTACTTGTCTTTTGTGGTTGGGTGTCCCAATTGTTGAATTGCGTCCTGTTTCTGTTTGTCGTTTTTCTTGCTTTTGTTTTGTTTGTTTTTTCTTTCTTTTATTTGATTAATTCGTATCGACAGAAGGGTATGGCAGACTAAAAGTCAAACCTAGACTTGTTGATATCATACAAACCATCACAGGATTTCTTCGTATTCATATTCATATTCACATCCATATTCACGAAGCTGGTGGATAGAGTGAGAGAATCAAAGGGTTAAGTTTTTGCTTTGCTAGCATGGTTGACAATGCAGGATGTTGGTGGACAAGGTGCAGGAGTCGAAGAGTTAAGAGCAGCAGAGAAATCAAGGAGGCAAAACAATGAGACAAAAGAGACTTTGTACTCGACAGAACAAATTCTCTTGTGTAAAACACAGAACGGAACAAACCAGAAACCTTTAACGAAGACAACCTAACAATAAAATAAACATATTGAAAAAATAGAAAGGACACAGAAGAATGACACCTGATGTGTGGTATCAGTTTACTAGACCTGGTTAGGTTCCAGAAGAACCTTGCAGAGCGCTGTGTCCGTATTTAGGTCATTCACCAGAAAGGTCCTACGTTCCAAAGCCGGTGGACCATCTCTTTCGTTACTGTGAGGTCTAAAACGTTTAGTTTCAATTTCACATTCAGTTTCTCAAGATGACGTCTCCGCGGTCGGAATGAATTCCATATGCACAGGCGCTATGTGATGTAATCATGACACAAGCCAAAGCCTGTACATAACTCTGTGATCTGGCCAGGTCCTACAGTTTCACCTAGCCTATGTTTTACCTAGCCTATGTTTTACCTAGCCTATGTTTTACCTAGCCTATGTTTTACCTAGCCTATGTTTTACCTAGCCTATGTTTTACCTAGCCTATGTTTTACCTAGCCTATGTTTTACCTAGCCTATGTTTTACCTAGCCTATGTTTTACCTAGCCTATGTTTTACCTAGCCTATGTTTTACCTAGCCTATGTTTTACCTAGCCTATGTTTTACCTAGCCTATGTTTTACCTAGCCTATGTTTTACCTAGCCTATGTTTCACCTAGCCTATGTTTTACCTAGCCTATGTTTTACCTAGCCTATGTTTTACCTAGTCAACATTTTGCTTGTACATTCAGAGAACGCATAGTGATCAGAGACCTGCTTGTCTTCTCATCCAAAATGGCAGCATTCAGACCACAACTTGATTATCATTTGAGGGACGGAGGATAGAAAAATCCTTCATCATCATCAGCAACAGCAACAGCTTCATCATCATCATCATCAAAAGCAGCAGCAGCATCATCATCAGCAACACCAACAGCAACAGCATCATCATCATCATCAGCAGCAGCAGCAGCATCAGCATCCTGTGCCGTGCCACGTGGCGCTGTCTGTAATGGCCCTCCATACGAATTTATCTCTTGTCGCTGCAAGTATATCTCCCACCCTCTCTGTCCTCAACCACTCTGCAAGTCCGTCCAATATTTTCTCCCTGGGTCTACCTGGTGCTCTCACCAGCTTTCCTGTTGTGATTAGGTGCTCTAATTTCTCTAGCCTCATAAAATGTCCTAAAATATTGCTCGTCTTTTCATGCTCTTCTTCATTAATGTTCTTTTAGTGTCTGCATCCTTCAAGATTGTCTCGTTTGTTTTCTTTGCTGTCCGAGGAACTATCAACATTCTTCTTGGAAACCACATTTCAATTGCCTCAATCTTGTTCTGATTCTGTGTGTTGACTGTCCACGCTTTTCATCCATACAACAGTATCAGTTTTAATAACACTGAAGAACACTCTTTCTGATGTTAATTGATAGGTTTTTGTTGATAAGAATGCTTTTCATTTTCTTGAATGCTGTTTTAGCTTGGACGATTCTGCTGGCTATTTCTGATGTGCATCTGCCATCTGGTGAGATGACCTTTCCTAGATATTTAAACTTATCAACCTGTCTCAAAATTGTGCCAGTTGCTGTTATTTTGCATGACGGGATTTCTTGTTGTTGTTGTTTTTTTTTTTTATTGATTATCACGACTTCAGTCTTCTTGCTACTTAGCTCCAACCCTTTATTTTTGTTTTCTGTTTCTGTCATATTCACAAGGTTTTGTAGGTCCCTTTTCATTTTCTGCAATTAGCACGGTGTCATCAGCGTAACGATTGTTGTTTATCATTTTTCCTCCAACCCTTAATCCAGGGCATTCTTCTAGGTTTCTCATGATGGTTTCGCTGTAATGTGAAAACAGATCTGGTGACAGAATACAACTTTGCCTGACTCCTCTTTTGATATTTTAGAAATTGCTCATATCGTTTTCTGTTCTCATTGCCGCTGTTTGTTTCCAATACATATTTCTGATTATTCGTAGATCTCGATAGCTAGGCCGGCGTTTTAAGGTGTAGCAAAGAGACGAAAAAATCCCCGTCTAACAGGGATTGGAACTCTGGGACCTCTCGCCGCTTGCCAGACGTGCGGTATTGACCACGGGGCCAGGGTTAAACATTTGTTGTAACCTTTGTTTTTGTGCTTGCACTATAAGGATGAACAAGGGCCTTGTTATTGTGTTTCAGTTTCAGGAAATAGAAATGATGAGTTGTACTTGTTGCTGGGTTTTGTTTCCCTAAAAGTTGTTTGGATTTTCTTCCTGTTTGTTTCGGTTTTTTTATTGTTGCTGTTGTTTTGTTTTGGTGTGTAGGGTCATCATACTCACCTTCACTTATGCCAGTCTTTTTTTGTTTGTTTTTGTTTTCTTTTTGTGTGTTTTTTCTTTTGTTTGATGGTTTTTTGATTGTTTTCTTTTTTGTTTTTGGTTTGTTTTAGTTCATGTTTAAAAATCAGAACAAGATTGAGGCAGCTGAAATGTAATTTCTAGGAAGAATGTTGAGAGTTCCGTGACAGCAAAAACAAACAAACAAACAAACAAACAAACAAACAAACAAAACACACAAACAAATAAACTAACAAATAAACAAAAAATAAACGGGGCTGTCTGGAATAAGATTAGGAACATTTTGTGAGGCAAGAGAAATGAGGGCACCTAGTCAGAACAGAGAAGCTAGAGGGAGAAAGAGCACCAGATAGACCCAGGAAGAACATACTGGACGGACATACTGAGTGGATGAAGACAGAGAGGGTGGGAGATATGCTTGCAGTAACAAAGGATAGATTCGTATGGAGGACCATGATCGCCAATGCCATGCAGCAGGGCACATTATTTTTTTCGTCAGTTAAACAATGTTTCAATAACTACCAAAAAAAAAAAAAAAAGAAAAAGCAGATAAACAGACACTTAGTGCCTGCGTGTTGGTTAGAAACTTGAAATAACACCCTTAATGACACATCTTTGATATATGGAGCAGGCTCGACTGTGTAGTCCCAAGTCTCCCCAATGACCCCATGGTACGCTCTGCTCTAGGTAAGAGCCAGGTGAACCCTATAAATTCCACAATGATTTTGATAGACTAATGGGATTCGAACACATTAACTTCCATTCTTGCAGTCCGTTGCTCGAACCACTTTACCATGGCTAATGGTCAAGAATTAGTCACTTGGTTGGTCCGTTAGTTTGTTCGTTAGTGATTGATTGATGATTGATTGATTGATTGATTGATTAATCGATCGATCGATTGATTGATTGAATGAGTGAGTGAGTAAGTGAGTGAGTGAGTGAGTTAGTTTGTTAGCTAGTTAGTTAATTAGTTAGTTAGCTAGCTAGCTAGCTAGTTAGTTACTCAGTTGGTTATTTGGTTGGTTGCTTGCTTGGTTGGTTGCTTGGTTAGTTTAGTTTAGTTTAGTTTAGTTTAGTTTAGTTTAGTTTAGTTTAGTTTAGTTTAGTTTAGTTCGTTCGTCAGTGAGTCAGTGAGTCAGTCAGTCAGTCAGTTAGTCAGTTAGTCAGTTAGTCAGTCTGTCAGTCAGTTAGTCAGTCATCAGTCAGTTAGTCAGTCAGATAGTCAGTCAGTCAGTCAGTTAGTCAGTTAGTCAGTCAGTCAGTCAGTCAGCTAGTTAGTCAGTTAGTCAGTCAGTCATTCAGTCAGTTAGTCAGTCAGTCAGTCAGTCAGTTACTCAGTCATCAGTAAGTCAGTCAGTCAGTTTAGTTAGTTCGTCAGTTCGTTGTTAGTTGTTGGTTGGTTGGTGTTGGTTGGTTGGTTGGTTGGTTGGTTGGTTGGTTGATACTTTGTCAGGTAGACAGTGTGTGTGTGTGTGCACGTGAGTGTATGTGTGTATGTGTGTGCACGTGTGTGTGTGCACATGTACGTTTGCACACGTGTGTGTGTGTGAGTGTGTGAGTGTGTGTTGTGTGTGGTGTGTGTGTGTGTGTGTGTGTGTGTGTGTGTGTGTGTGTGTGTGTGTGTGTGTGTGTGTGTGTGTGTGTGTGTGTGTGGTGTGTGTGTGTGTGTGTGTGGCGTTGATGTGCACTATGCAATGAGCCCAAAATGA
>JAPXFY010000029.1:47791215-47798715 GCA_030674185.1 Monoplex corrugatus
ACAATTGGATGATAATATTGTTATTAAGGGTATAGTACAGCCTGTCACGCAGTCTGAATCCTAGCTGGAAGTCAATTATATCGTGATAATGATCGTCATCGTCATCGTCTTTCATCACCATCATCATAGCATTGTCAAAAAAAAAATGTCCCAACTTCTGTGGCCATTAAGATGGCGTAGAAAAAAAAGGGGACCAAACAATGATATACATTTTTATTTTAAATATGGATAGGGAAGCAGGGTGCCTCAGACAATAGAGCAGTGGATTCAAGAGTTCATGTTTTCATTAGTCGTGCAGACACAATGGAGTATGTTTGGATTTTGTACTTTGAATTTTGGGGTCCGGCTTTTCTTCAGTAGCGATTCATCAGGCAGGGATAATTCCATATGCGCTCTGCCTAAATCTACCATCAGTTAGCTGGCAGATTTCCCGATCCTGCGCTAAAACCCTGAGTGCTGGAAAGATCTTGAAAGGGGTGAGGTTGGGCTATGAGAGAGGACTTATAAAACAGTAAGCTGACACCACCATGTCTTTCTTTCTCTCTGTCTCTGCCTCTGTCTCTGTCCCTATGGCTCTGAATGTTAAAAGACACGAACAATTTGATTTGAAGCAAGGCTACCGTCACCAGACAGGACCACTAAAGCGACACAGGGATAATCTTAGGGCCAACCTCATCAGTTGTGGCATCAACATCACCAAATGAATACGTTGATTGCCCTGCAATAGAGTAAACTGGTGACAGCAGTGCATATGGAGAATGATTACAGTTGAACAATGCAATACAACTGTACTTTGATCACGAGAGGGAAGCAGAAACCAGATGTATGTGTGTGTGTGTGTGTGTGTGTGTGTGTGTGTGTGTGTGTGTGTGTGTGTGTGTGTGTGTGTGTGTGTGTGTGTGTGTGTGTTGTGTGTGTTGTTGTGTGTGTGTTGTGATGTGTGTGTGTATGTGTGTGTGTGTGTGTATATGTGTGTGTGTGTGTATGTGTGTGTGTGTATGTGTGTGTGTGTGTGTTGTGTGTGTGTTGTGATGTGTGTGTGTGTGTGTGTGTGTGTGTGTGTGTGTGTGTGTGTGTGTGTGTGTGTGTGTGTGTGTGTGTGTGTGTGTTGTGTGTGTGTGTGTGTGTGTGTGTGTGTGTGTGTGTGTGTGTGTGTGTGTGTGTTGTGTGTGTTGTGTGTGTGTGTGTGTGTGTGTGTGTGTGTGTGTGTGTGTGTGTGTATGCGTGTGTGTGCATGTGCGTAAGCACGCGTATTTGAATGCGAGCGAGCATTTTATTTCTGTGTGAGTGCGCCCGTCTGTGTGTGCGTGTGTGTGTGTTTTGTGTGTGTAAGGGTGTGTGTTTGTCTGTCTTCCTGTCTGCCTTTGTATGTATGTGTGTATGTTTGTGTGTGTGTGTGTGTGTGTGTGTGTCTGTGTCTGTGTGTCTGTGTCTGTGTGTCTGTGTGTATGTGTTCGAGTGTGTGTATGTATATGTACGTGCCAACTAATGTGTGTGATTATGTGTGTGTCTGTCTGTGTGTGTGTCTGTGTGTTTGGTGTGTGTCTATGTGTGTATGTGTATGCATGTCTGTGTATTTGTGCGTGTGTGTGTATCTGTGTCTGTGTGTATGTGCATGTAACTCGATATGACCTTGACACTCCTACAGGTTGAGTGTTCTTCACTGTCCTGTAGAGCACCGATAAAATGTGGAGTCCATTGCTTCCTGTAACTGACTCATTTTAACCCTTAAACTCCAGCACCCTGTTCACTAGCATCCTGCATTGCCAACCACGCTAACACAGCAAACACTTAACCTTTGACTAAGTCATCCTATCCATATTTTCCTGCAGGAAGCTGGTGAACAGGGTGAGTGAGTCAAAGGGTTAACGTAAGGCTTTGCAAAACATGCAAACAACTTCCTGCTTTTCTCCTGCTGTGACGTTAGAGAACACTTCACTGTGTGTGTGTGTGTGTGTGTGTGTGTGTGTGTGTGTGTGTGTGTGTGTGTGCGTGTGTGTGTGTGTGTGTGTGCGTGTGTGAGTGTATGTGTGTGTGCGTGTGTGTGTGTGTAGGAGTGTGTGAGTGTTAGTGTGTGTGTGTGAGTGAGTGTTAGTGTGAGTGTGTGTGTGTGTGTGTATGTGTGTGTGAGTGGTGGTGGTCTTTGATTTAATGTCTATTCACTAAAGTGATTTTAGACAACAACAAAAACCAAACAAAAAAAAAACCCACTTGGAAATGGTTAATTTTCAGGAAAAAGAAATGAACAAGAAAAACAAGACAAGAAAGAAAAATTCACAAATGACGTCATCATAAATAACGATTGAAACAGTAAACTTAGCTAACCATAACACTGAACATGAGAAGTAATGGCGCGTTAAAGATAATTCGCTATAGGACTTTTTGACAGGTTAACAAAAAATTCATATGTTAAGGATGGTGAGGCAAATATGTCAGAAACTGTCTTCGTTGATAACGTAGGTATATGTCGTTTTACTCGAACGCATGAAAGAATATGACTATGTGTAATCTTCTTTCCACACAGGCACACTATATTCCTGGTGTATTTTGTTTTGAAAGCATCAAGTTTCCACCTGTACATAAGGGATTGTATACTTCTACTGGCAGGGAACCGCTTAGGTGTTTTGCTAATTTCAAAATTCATGTAACACTTTTCATACTTTTTCTGTTTATCTTGAAACTGCTTCCATACGTAGGCGTCCACTAAAGTATAACACTCATGCAATGAGAGGGAAAGTTGTATATGTTTTGAATCTGGTGAGCTCTTTGCCCCCCGTTTGGCAGCCCTATCAACCATATCATTGTAATGAAAAGAACTATGAGATGGTATCCAGCAGAAAGTAATATCAGTGCCTCTTAAGGATAAACTATTAATCAAGTGAGTAATTTCCAATATCATTTCAGATCTTGTTTGTAATTTTGTTAATTCAAGAGCTTGAAGTACAGATTTTGAATCAACGCAAAAAAGTATCTGGGGAATTGTCCTAGGAAGATTTATCACATAATTCAAAGCCATGAAGATTGCAAAGAGTTCTGCAGTAAAGACAGATTTATTAAGTCCTATATAGAAAGATTTCTCAATTTTGAGAGCAGGTATTAAAAACGCTGAGCCTGCTTGTCTTTCAATTATTGAACCATCAGTGTAAACTTTCAAGTGATCGGAATAAAAGTCTTCTATATGACATTTAACGTGACTTGCCAGTAAGTTGATATTATCTTCTTTTTTTAAGTCAGTGTGGTGTATGTCAAATCGTGCTCTTTGGAGTTCCCAACTGGGTACTGGTGAAAACGAAGGTCTTAAAGTTACAGGACCTGTGTCTAAATCAATTCCAGAGCCTTTCATAACTTCAGCTGTAAATGTTGCAAGCGTGACCTGTGAGGATATTGATTTAGCTCTTTTTGGAAAGTCGGTATCTGATCTTACTTTTGTCTCTGTTTTGATGCTATTTTCTATGGTAGTGTTTCTTAACAGAAATTTAGTAGAAGCGACTTTCCTTTGTTCATCAAGTGGCAACAATTTGATTGCATTGTATGTGCGATGGCAACAGGCATGCATTGGAAGACCCAGCGCAAGTTTGAAACCTTTACAATCTATGCTCTGCAGTTTTGTGAGTAAGTGTTTTGGTGCACTGAAGAATATTTCTTGGGCATAGGTTAATTTAGATCTAATAAGCGATTTACTGAGATGAACAAGTGTTGATGCATCTTGTCCCCATATCTGTTTGCGAACTATTTTCAAGAAATTTAAACTTTTTTGAGCTTTTGTTAATAAGTATTCAATATGCTGATTCCAAGATAATTTGGCTGTAAGGGAAACCCCTAAGAATTTAATTGACTCATTATACTGAAGAAGAGTATCTCCCAGTTTGAACGTGGGAACATTTGCTGGGTTAGCTCCACTGTTAAACAAAACTATCTTTGTTTTTTCCACGGATAGATGCAGTCCATTTTCTACCATATATCGTGCTATTTTATCGAGTTCTAATTGATAACATTTACGCGTATAATTAAGACAGCGCAAAGGAGTTTTTCTTTTCATATTTACCTGCATCCACATGCATAAATCATCAGCATATTGAGCTAAAGTTACATGTTTAGAAATTTTACTGGGTAGGTCATGCAATATCATGAAGAGAAGGGGAGCAATAACGGATCCCTGAGGGATACCCATTTGAAGAAATCGTTTTGAAGAATACACATTTTCGATCCTCGTTTGAATTACACGGTCTTCTAAGAAGCATTGGACATAATCAAAAATGTGACCTGTTAGCCCAATACTTTTCAATTTGAGTAATAATCGGGAGTGCCATACCTGGTCGTATGCTTTAGTTATATCAAAAAATGTAGCTAAAACACATTGGCGTCTGGCAAATTGTTGTTTGATATTAGTGGTTAGCTTTGTTAGGAGTTCCACTGGTGACCTGCCTTTTCTAAACCCTGCCTGATTCACTGGTAATATGTTGTTCTTTTCACAGTAGTACATCAATCTCTTTAGAATTATTTTCTCCATAAGTTTACATACGTGCGATGTTAATGCAATTGGCCTATAGTTTTTCAAGTCAATATTGCATTTACCTGCTTTTAGTACAGGAACCACTATTGATTGTTTCCAATAGTCGGGCAGTTTGCCGCTATTCCAGCATTTTTTAAACATATTATGTAGCAAGATTAAAAAATTTTCTGGTAAATTTTTCAACATCTCATTGGAAATTGCATCAAATCCTACTGATGTCTTTTTATTTGGAATTGATTTAATGGCATCTTTTAATTCTTGGAGCGTGATTGGTGCATTTACATAGTGCGTATTATCTGGGACAGGATCCTTGTATGAGTCGGTCTTTTCTTCCTGTACCCTATAATTTCTACTAGAGGCAGGAAGTCCTTCTACTCGACAGACCTCAGCAAACATGTCTGCAAAAGCTTCTGCTTTCTCCTGTGAGCTAGGTAAAGGATTGTTTTCTAGCTTTACTGGAATTGATGGCAACTTGATCCCATTTTTCATTGTTTTCAGTTTTTCCCAAATCTTTTGCATATCTTTATGGTCACTTACTTCATATGTACAAAAAGATGTCCAATATTGTTCTTTAGCTTGTTCTATGACTCTGTTACAGTTTATGTTCGCACTTTTCATTGCCGTATGATTTTCAGGTGACCTATTAGCTATATATTGTTTGTATTTTTCTTTCTTTTCGTTGACTGCCTTTTCACAATCTTTATTCCACCAGACTTTTCCATGATGTTTTCCTGTTTTTGATGCTTTAAGTTCTGGAATTGAAATTTTTGCAGCCCTTAAGAGTGACTTACAGAAATCTGCGTGCATATCGTTTAAGGTCGTTGTTTCAGATAGATCTGTTCTTGTATTTCGTAGGAAAGCTTTAAAACTGGCCCAATCTGCGTATTTATAGTTAAACTTGGGTAAACTATCTTGTGGTATTGCATCAAACTCAGTGATCAGGTTAAGGGTAAGAAATATGGGGATGTGATCTGATCCCAACAAGTCATCCTCTGTTTGCCATGTGGCATTTGGTGCTAGCGATGGTGAGATTAAGGTAAGGTCGATAGCTGTGGGTCTGTGGGTTGGTATATCAGGGACACGGGTCACGCGTCCATTGTTTAGTAAGTATAAATTGGAATCTATAATATTTTCAATCAACCTGTTGCTAGTTATGTTTTTACAATTCTTGTCCCAAAATGGGGCATGTGCATTAAAATCACCACCAACTATCCACTTGTCACGTTGGTCATGAAAATGTTTCAGCCACTCAGTATTCACAGAATCGGGACCTCTTGGTAGATAAACAGAGGCCAAATTCAGAACTAATGATGATGAACATTTTATAATGATTGCACATGAAGAAATAGATGAGGACGATATTGGTACTGGCGATGATCTTTCGCAGTAGTTCAGTCCTTCACGAACATATATAGCTGTTTGTATTCGGCCACCGTCATTGATAGAGTCATATACTGGTGGATAATAAAACCCCGATATTTTAGGTATATTGGTTTTGGTGGTATTCAACGATTGTAGAAGCAAGACTTGGATGTTTCTAGAAGATAGATAGTTACTCAAATAGGGAATATTTTTAACAATGGAACGTGCGTTCCACTGAACAATGTTCATGTCACTAACTACACACTTTTTCATGATGAACGGTTGAATAAGCTTGGAGTGATATCCTACATTTAGACAATTAGATAATCAATAACTGTAACGTTGAAGTGTGTGAGTGTGAGTGTGTGTGTGTGTGTGTGTGTATGTGTGTGCGAGTGTGTGAGTGTGAGTGTGTGTGTGTGTACGTGTGTGTGTGTGTGTGTGTGTGTGTTTGTGGTGTGTGTGTAGGAGTGTGACTGTGTGTGTGTGTATGTGTGTGTGTGTGTGAGTGTGAGTGTGAGTGTGTGTGTGTAGGAGTGTGTGAGTGTGAGTGTGAATGTGTGTGTTTTGTGTGTGTGTAGCAGTGTGTGAGTGTGAGTGTGTGTGTGTGAGTGTGAGTGTGTGTGTGTGTGTAGCGTGTGTGAGTGTGAGTGTGTGGTGTATGTGTGTGCGTGGTGTGTGTGTGTGTGAGTGTGAGTGTGAGTGTGTGTGTTGTGTGTGTGTAGGAGTGTGTGAGTGTGAGTGTGTGTGTGTGTATGTGTGTGCGAGTGTGTGAGTGTGAGTGTGAGTGTGTGTGTGTGTGTGTGTGTACGTGTGTGTGTGTGTGTGTGCGTGTGTGTAGGAGTGTGAGTGTGTGTGTGTATGTGTGTGTATGTGTGTGAGTGTGGTGTGAGTGTGTGTGTGTGAGTGTGAGTGTGTGTGTGTGTGTGTGTGTGTGTGTGTGTGTGTGTGTGTGTGTGTGTGTGTGTGTGTGTGTGTGTGTGTGTGTTTGTGTGTGAGACTGTTTAAGTGTGGGTTGTGTTTGCGTGTTTACGTTTCAGTGTGTGAATGTGTGAGTGCATGCGTGTGTGTGTGTGTGTGTGTGTGTGTGTGTGTGTGTGTGTGTGTGTGTGTATGTGTGTGTGTGTGGTGTGTGTGTGTGTGTGTTGTGTGTGTGTGTGTGTGTGTGTGTGAAAGAGAGAGAGAGAGAAAGAGAGTCAGTGAGAGAAAGAAAAACAGATAAATAGATAGATAGATAGATAGATAGAGAGAGATAGAGAAGAAAGATAGAGAGAGAGACAGACAGACAGACAGACATATAGACAGAGAAAGACAGAGAGACAGATAAAGACAGAGAGACAGACAGACAGACAGACAGACAAGGAAGACAGAGATAGACAGACACATAGACAGACAAACAGACAGACAGACACAGACAGAGAGACAGAGACAGGGAGACAGACAAGGAAGACAGAGACAGACCAAGACATAGCCATACACGCAGACAGACAAACAGACAGACAGACAGACAGGAAAAATACTAATAGGGAAATGTACACACTGTGCTGCAGCACAGCCAATGCTATGACTAGACCGACAAGACCAGTCACGTTGGTGGCTTTACCAGTCTCACACACTGAGTCACA
>JAPXFY010000029.1:47806215-47813715 GCA_030674185.1 Monoplex corrugatus
TCATAAAAAAAATAAAAAAATAAATTAAAAAAAAGCACCCGCCTTGCTATGTTAAATACGCATTCTGATTCTATTTTGATGTTTTTTTTTCCTGGTTCCTGTATTTTTCAATCGTTTGTTTTTTGTTTGTTTGTTTATTTATTTTTTATTTGTTTGTTTGTGTTTTTGTTTATTTCTTTACTTTTTTCCTGCTGTTCTATTGTTTTATACTCCCACACCACTCAGTGTGTCTTTCTAACACCCCAATATCAGGAAAAGACAGCTACCATTTATAGGAAGTTTTAGGAGGCAAGAAAAAATAAAGCACCTAGTCACAACAGAAACGCTGCAGGGAAAAGAGCACCAGTTAGACCTGGGAAGAAAAGCTTGGATGGACCTGCGGAGTGGATGAAGACAAAGAGGGTAGGAGATGTACTTGCATTGATAAAAAGATAGATTCGTATGGAGGATCATGATCGCCAGAAGAAGAAGGAGAAGGAAAAGAAGGAGAAGGAGAAGAAAAAGCAGGAGAAGAAAGAGGAGAAGGAGAAGAAAGAGGAGAAGGAGAAGAAAGAGGAGAAGGAGAAGAAAGAGGAGGAGACGAAGAAGGAGGAGGAGAAAAAAGAAGTTAGTGAGCAGTGCGTCATTATGAATGTTGTATGTGTGATGTATGAAAGTTTATAGTAATAAAAGTTATCTTTTCCTTATTAGGAGGAAGGGAATAAAGTCAGAATAACATTGTGATTTGTCTAGTGCCATTGGTTGAAAGGAGAGCGTGCGGTTGTGTGACGGACGTGTGCTTAATGCATGTTTTGATTGCATGAGCATGCACAAGCATGACACCATTATTCATCTAGAGTACGGAGTTAGGGATACGACCATCCTGCGTAGACTTGTCCTGAGAACTGTCAAGGCCTCAACCACCTCACTCCCCTGTGATCTCGAAATCGTGGGACAACAGTTTCCTGTGACTACCCAGAGTGGAAACCCCACCGTGATACTGTCCACGTCATTATCACGTGCCCTGCCGGATGGCGTTGAAGATCATGGCCCTCCATACGAATCTGTCCTGTGTCGCTGCAAGTGTATCTCCCACATTTTCTGTCTTCATACACTCCACAAAAAAAGTCCAGTATTTTCTCCCTGGGTCTCTACCTGGTGCTCTTTTCCCCTCCAGCTTTCCTGTTGAACTCATCATCATCATCACATGGCGTTGGCGATCATGGCCCTCCATATGCGTCTATCCCGTGTCATCACAAGCACATCTTCCACACTCTCTGTCCCCAGCCACCCTGCAAGTCCATCCAATATTTTCTCCCTGGGTCTACCTGGTGCTCTTTTCCCGTTCAGCTTCGGGTTGTAACTATTTGCTGTAATTTCTCTTGCCTCATAAAATGTCCTATAAATGTTGCTTGTCTTTTCCTAATCTTTGTTGTTATTGTCTTTTTTGTGTCTGTTTCCTCAAGACTGTCTCCTTTGTTTTCTTTGCTGTCCATGGAACTCTCAACAGTCTTCTTAGAAACCACAATTCGGCTGCCTCAATCTTCTTCTGATTAATGCGTGTTGACTGTCCACGCTTCACTTCCGTACAATCTCGTTCCTACATAACACTGAAGAACTCTCTTTCTGGTGTGAATTGATAGGCACTTGTTGGGTAAGAACGCTTTTCATTTTCTTTAAAACTGTTTTGGTTTTGCCGATTTTACTGCTATTTCTAATCTGCATCTGCCGTCTGGTGAGATGACCGTTCCCAGATATTTAAAATACGTAACTTGTCTCAGTGTTGTGTAAATTGCTGTTATTGTGCATGAGCGGATTTCTTGCTTTCTATTGTTTACCGTAACTTGGGTCTTCTAGAAATTCAGCTCTAGCCCTTTTGTGTCTTTTCTATTTCTATCATATTCACAAGATTTTGTACATATTTTTTATTTTCTGCAGTTGGAAACCACATTTCGGCTGCTTCCAGACATACTTCTAGGTAACGTCACCCCATCACACACTGTTTCAGAAACGGTTCTCATGTGCAACTGGGTGACGGCAGGCGATATCACGTGCAAGGAAGGAAAGGACGTCATATATGACAACATCGTCACAGACAAAGTCATCATCAAGGGACCTCCAGCCAATCAGCGGTTGGGGGTATACGTCTGCCAGGTGGTCCCTAAAATAGACGCTGCTGTCATACCGTGTAACACCACCTACATGGGTAAGCCATTACCATTTTGTATATTAAACAACAACAACAACAACAACAACACCTACAGGGGTAAGCCATTAGCATTATGTATATTAAACAACAACAACACCTACAGGGGAAAGCCATTAGCATTTTGTATATTAAACAACAACAGCAACAACAACACCTTCAGGGGTAAGGCATTAGCATTTTGTATATTAAACAACAACAGCTACTACAGGGGTAAGCCATTAGCATTTTGTATATTAAACAACAACAACAACACCTACAGGGGTAAGCCATTAGCATTTTGTATACTAAACAACAACAACAACACCTTCAGGAGTAAGGCATTATAGCATTTTGTATATTAAACAACAACAACAACAATAACAACACCTTCAGGGGTAAGGCATTAGCATTTTGTATATTAAACAACAACAACAACAACAACACCTACAGGGGTAAGGCATTAGCATTTTGTATATTAAACAACAACAACAACAACAAACACCTTCAGGGGTAAGGTATTAGCATTTTGTATATTAAACAACAACAACAACAACAACACCTTCAGGGGTAAGGCATTAGCATTTTGTATTTTAAACAACAACAACAACAATAACAACATCTACAGGTGTAAGGCATTAGTATTTTGTATATTAGACAACAACAACAACAACAATAACAACACCTACAGGGGTAAGACATTAGTATTTTGTATATTAAACAACAACAACAACAAACACCTACAGGGGTAAGCCATTAGCCTTTCATATATTAAACAACAACAACAATAACAAATACAGGGCTAAGCCATTAGCCTTTTGTATATTAAACAACAACAACAACAACATCTACAGGGGTAAGCCATTAGCATTTTGTATATTAAACAACAACAACAACATCTACAGGGGTAAGCCATTAGCATTTTGTATATTAAACAACAACATCTACAGGGGAAAGCCATTAGCATTTTGTATATTAAACAACAACAATAACAACAACAACAACAGCAACAACAACAACAACAACACCTACAGGGGAAAGCCATTAGGATTTTGTATATTAAACAACAACAACAAAAACAACAGCAACAACAACTACAGGGTAAGCCATTAGGATTTTGTATATTAAACAACAACAACAACAACTACAGGGGTAAGCCATTAGGGTTTTGCATATTAAACAGCAGCAACAACAACAAGAACAACACCTACAGGTCTAAGCCATTAGCATTTTGTATATTAAACAACAACAACAAAAACAACAACACCTACCGGGGTAAGTCATTAGGATTTTGTATATTAAACAACAACAACAACAACAACAACAACATCAGCAACAACACAACACCTACCGGGTTAAGTCATTAGGATTTTGTATATTAAACAACAACAACAGCAACAACAACAACACCTACAGGGGTAAGCCATTAGCATTTTGTATATTAAACAACAACAACAACAACAACACCTACCGGGGTAAGTCATTAGGATTTTGTATATTAAACAACAACAACAACAACAATAACAACACATACAGGGGTAAGGCATTAGCGTTTTGTATATTAAACAACAACAACAACTACAGGGGTAAGCCATTAGCATTTTGTACATTGAACAAACAACAACAGCTTCAACAACTACAGGGATAAGCCATTAGCATTTTGTATATTAAACAACAACAACAACAACACCTACAGGGGTAAGCCATTAGGATTTTGTATATTAAACAACAACAACAACAACAAGAACAACACCTACAGGGGTAAGCCATTAACATTTTGTATATTAAACAACAACAACAATACCTAAAGGGGTAAGGCATTAGCATTTTGTATATTAAACAACAACAACAACAACACCTACAGAGGTAAGCCATTAGGATTTTGTATATTAAACAAAAACAACAACAACAAAACAACACTACAGGGGTAAGCCATTAGGATTTTGTATATTAAACAACAACAACAACACCTACAGGGGTAAGCCATTAGCATTTTTGTATATTAAACAACAACAACAGCAACAACAACACATAACAACACACTCAGAGGTAAGCATTAGCCTTTTGTATATTAACAACCAACAACAACAACAACAAACACCTACAGAGGTAAGCCATTAGCCTTTTGTATATTAAACAACAACAACAATAACAACTACATGGGTAAGCCATTAGCCTTTTGCATATTAAACAACAACCACATACAAAATATAAAAAAATGGGTAAGCCATTAGCATTTTGTATATTAAACAACAACAACAACAACACTACAGGGGTAAGCCATTAGCATTTTTGTATATTAAACAACAACAACAACAGCAACAACAAACTACAGGGTAAGCCATTAGGATTTTGTATATTAAACAACAACAACAACAACAGCAACAACAACTACAGGGTAAGCCATTAGATTTTGTATATTAAACAACAACAACAACAGCAACAACAACTACAGGGTAAGCCATTAGGATTTTGTATATTAAACAACAAACAACAACTCAAACAACTACAGGGGTAAGCCATTAGCATTTTGTATATTAAACAACAACAACAACTAACAACACCTACAGGGTAAGCCATGATTTTGTATATTAAACAACAACAAACAACAACAACACTACAGGGGTAAGCCATTAGGATTTTGTATATTAAACAACACAACAACAACAAACAAACCTACAGGGGTAAGCCATTAGGATTTTGTATATTAAAGCAACAACAACAACATTAGCAACAACACATACAACACACGTAGTAAGTCATTAGGATTTTGTATATTAAACAACACAACAACAACAAACAGAACACAACACACCTACAGGGGTAAGCATTAGCATTTTGTATATTAAACACACACAACAACAAAACAACACCTACGGGGTAAGCCATTAGGATTTTGTATATTAAATGACAACCAACAACATCAACAATACAACAACAACACCTACCGGGGTAAGGTCATTAGGATTTTGTATATTAAACATACAACAACACAACAACAAACACACAACACAACACCTACAGGGGTAAGCCATTAGCATTTTGTATATAAACAACAACAACAACAACATAACATCCTACCGGGGTAAGGTCATTAGGTTTTGTATATTAAACAACAACAACAAAAAAAACAACACCTACAGGGGTAAGGCATTAGCTTTTGTATATTAAACAACAACAACAACAAAACTACAGGGATAAGCCATTAGCATTTTGTATATTAAACAACAACAACACAAAACAACTACAGGGTTAAGCCATTAGGGATTTTGTATATTAAACAATAACAACAACTCAACAAAACTACAGGGGTAAGCATTAGGATTTTGTATATTTAAACAAACAACAACACTACTGGAAGTCTTAGCTTTGTAATTAAACAACAACAACAACACACTTACAGGGGTAAGCCATTAGGATTTTGTATATTAAACAACAACAACAACAACAACACCTACAGGGTAAGCCAATAGATTTTGTATATTAAACGACAACAACAACAACATCACAACAACAACAAACACCTACAGGGTAAGTCATTAGGATTTTGTATATTAAACACACAACAACAAAAACAACAACAACACAACACACAACTACAGGGGTAAGCCATTAGCTTTTGTATATTAAACAACAACAACAACAACACCTACAGGGGTAAGCCATTAGGATTTTGTATATTAAACGACAACAACAACAACATCAGCAACAAACAACACTACGGGGTAAGTCATTAGATTTTGTATATTAAACAACAACAACAACAAGAACAGCAATAACAGCAACAACAACACCTACAGGGGTAAGCCATTAGCATTTTGTATATTAAACAACAATGACAACAACACAACAACAACCTACGGGGTAAGTCATTAGGATTTTGTATATTAAACAACAACAACAACAAAACAACACCTACAGGGGTAAGCCATTAGATTTTGTATATTAAACACAACAACAACAAACAAACACATACAGGGGTAAGCCATTAGCATTTTGTATATTAAACAACAACAACAACGTGACAACACAAAACCTACAGGGGTAAGCCATTAGCATTTTGTATATTAACAACAACAACAACAACACTACAGGGGTAAGCCATTAGCATTTTGTATATTAAACAACAACAACAACAACAAGATCACCTACAGGGGTAAGCCATTAGGATTTTGTATATTAAACACAACAACAACAGCATCAACAACTACAGGGGTAAGACATTAAGATTTTGTATATTAAACAACATTAACAACAGCAACAACAACTACAGGGGTAAGCCATTAGCATTTTGTATATTAAACAACAACAACAACAACACCTACAGAGGTAAGCCATTAGCCTTTTGTATATTAAACAACAGCAACAATAACAACTACATGGATAAGCCATTAGCCTTTTGCATATTAAACAACAACAACAACTACTACAGGGGTAAGCCATTGGCATTTTGTATATTAAACAGCAACAACAACACCTACAGGGGTAAGCCATTAGCATTTTTGTATATTAAACAACAACAACAACAGCAACAACAACAACAACACATACAGGGGTAAGCCATTAGCATTTTGTATATTAAACAACAACAACAACAACAACAACAGCAACGACAACAACAACAACAACAACACCTACAGGGGTAAGCCATTAGCATTTTGTATATTAAAAAACAACAACAACAATAAACGAAAACAAAAGTCCAATAATGGGGATGACGACGATAGTAGTAATAATGACGGTGATGGTGATGGTGATGATGATGATCATGATCATGACGATGAGGTGGTGGTGGTCTTTGATTTAATGTCTATTCACTAAAGTGATTTTAGACAACAACAACAACAACAACAACAACAACAACAAAAAAGGGGGGGGGGAGTGATAGAGGAGGAGTGAAGAAGATATTTGAAAATTGTCAATTTTGAATTTGAGAAAAGATGATCCAGAAAACAACTGTTTTGAAGAGGGGAAGGTAAAACTAACAAATATTGTTACCATAATTATCGATTTAAACAAACAAACTGACAAACAAAATTAGTAAATATCCGGAAGAAATGAATAAAAAGTAAAACTAATAATTGACTAACCACAACAATGAACAAGTCAAATAACATTTTAAAGGTAATTCGCTATAGGACTTTTTGACAGGCTAACAAAAAATTCATACAGTAATGATGATGAGGCAAATATGTCAGAAACTGTACTCACAGATAGTGTTGGAATATGTCGTTTTACCCTAACGCAAGAAAGAATATGACTATGTGTTATCTTCTTTCCACACAGACACACTATGTTATTGGTATATTTTGTTTTGAATGCATCAAGTTTCCATC
>JAPXFY010000029.1:47821215-47828715 GCA_030674185.1 Monoplex corrugatus
TCTCCATGAACAACTTTGTTTCTCAAACTGCCAGATCTTGCTACTATCACTCCATCGTATAAGCCTGATCAGGAAGTATCTCTCTGTCGAAACAACTGCAAAACTCGTTTTGTCCTTCATAATGTCTCGCATTGACTATTGCAATTCACTCCTGTCTGGTCTTCCTGCCTCCACCATTCACATCCTGCAGCGCGTTCAAAACAATGCTGCACGCCTTGTACTCAAAAAGAAAAAAAGCTGACCACATATCTCCTCTCCTGGCAAAACTTCACTGGCTCCCTGTATCAAAGCGCATACAGTACAAACTAGACACCATGTGCTACAAAAGCCTCAATAACGCAGCCCCCGATTACCTGTCAAGCCTACTTGAGATCTATGTTCCCTCACGTACCCTCCGCTCTGCCTCCGATCCTCTGACTTTTCGCTTTCCACGCACTAAGCTCAGTACGTATGGTCCACGAGCTTTCTCTGTTTCTGGTCCACTTTCATGGAACAAACTTCCTCTCTCTGTCCGTCAGCAACCTACTTTTGTCTCCTTCAAGTCCGCTCTCAAAACTCACCTTTTCTCCTCTGCATAAAATCCTGACCTCACTCAATCCCCTCTGCAGCCTGTCTCCACTCGGAAGGGAATCACATTGTAATATATAATTGTATATAATATGCTCTCTATAAGTTTCCATTGCTTTTATTCTTTCTCCCCATTTTAGCCGTGTGCGTGTGTGTGTGTGTGTGTGTGTGTGTGTGTGTGTGCGTGCGTGCGTGCGTGTGTGTCTGTCTTAGCGCTTAGATTTGATTTTATCAAGATATTGCGCTAAACAAAATAAAGTATTGTATTGTATTGTATCTCCGTGTTCATCTCCGTGTTCACTGTGTACACATTCCTCATCATCATCAGGTGCCCTGCCGCATGGCGTTGGCGATCATGGACTTCCATCTGTCTCTATCTCTCGTTGCCCTAGCATCTCTCCCACCCCCCCTCGTCCCCAGCCACTCTGCAAGTCCGTCTAGCATTTTCTCCCTGAGTCTACCCGGTGCTCTCTTTCCCTCCAGCTTTCCCGTTGTGACCAGGTGCTCCAAATCCCCCTTCCTCATAAAATGGCCTATAAATGTTGCCTGTGTTTTCCTAATCTTCCTTATGAGTGATCTTCTTGTGTCTGCCTCCATCAAGACTGTCTCGTTTGTTTTCTTTGTTGTACACATTATAATCATGAAATTTTGGGGGGTCACTGAACTAGACTAACATTTCTGGCCTTACACGTCCAGCATCACGCAGAAGGTCAGAGAGATACGAGGTCAGGGCCAGTCCCAGAAGAGAACAGAGGACCCTGAAAAAACGGCTACTGGCGAAGGAATAGAGATGACCATGGCAGATAAAACTACATCGCCCCTCCTTACTCACCACGACAACGAAATGCCAAATGTAAGAAATACCATGGTCAGAATTGTCTGTGCTATTTGACTTGTTGTGTCTTTCTGTCTGTATATGGCATGGTCAGAATTGTCATGTTGTGTCTTTCTGTCTATAAATACCATGGTCAGAATTGTCATGTTGTGTCTTTCTGTCTATAAATACCATGGTCAGAATTGCAGTGATTCACATTTTCTGAACCCCCAATAGGACACAGTGTCCTGGACATAGAAAATTAATAGGACACAGTGTCCTGGCTATGAAAAAACAACAGGACACCATTTTTTCGCAAAAAAAACAAGTGTTTATTTAAAATAAGTCCAGTAATGCAGAACTCTGATATACCATAAAGCATTTGCAACAAAAATTACTAATTTTTAGTAATTACATCTTAAACAACACACAAATGAAATAATCAACAAACAGTTATTGTAAGTTAATACTGAAGTCGCACCTTGCTTCAAAATCAGTAAAAAAAAAAATACCAACCCAAAACAACACTTGGCACAATCTGGCAATCACATTTGAACATAGTGATACTGAACAGTGTGTGAATTTTAATAACGAAAACTAAGTAGCATCTTGCTATAAAATAAGATCTGACTGAGAAAACTTGGCACATTCTGGCAATTTTGAATAATATCTGTTAAGTCTTAAACAACACAAAAAAATGGAATATTCAAGCAGTTATTGTAAGTTAATACTGAAGTCGCACCTTGCTTCAAAATCAGTAAAAACAAAAACAAAACAACACTTGGCATAATCTGGCAATCACATTTGAACATAGTGATACTGAACAGTGTGTGAATTTTAAGTCCCTGATAACGTGCGAAGCTAAAAATAGCACACTCGCGGAGCGCTGGGCGATGGCTGACACTGTGATAGGCTGTCCACTGTCACTGTGTCAGCGGGCGTGTCAGCGACTACAAGGGCCTCGCACAGCCAGCACTGCCGTTCAACGCGCTCGATAAAACACACTTGGCGTGTCCGCGACTTCCATGTAATAATCGGACACGGGTCCGCTCGGATAGCATATCAATCGGACAGCGGGTCCGCTCAGAAGCAAAACAATCGGTCATTTCAAATTCCAATCGGTCAATGTCCGGAATCCGAGGGAAATGTGAAACACTGGTGTCATGTTGTGTCTTTCTGTCTATAAATACCCTGGTCAGAATTGTCATGTTGTGTCTTTCTGTCTATAAATACCATGGTCAGAATTGTCATGTTGTCTTTCTGTCTATAAATACCATGGTCAGAATTGTCATGTTGTGTCTTTCTGTCTATAAATACCATGGTCAGAATTGTCATGTTGTGTCTTTCTGTCTATAAATACCATGGTCAGAATTGTCATGTTGTGTCTTTCTGTCTATAAATACCATGGTCAGAATTGTCATGTTGTGTCTTTCTGTCTATAAATACCATGGTCAGAATTGTCATGTTGTGTCTTTCTGTCTATAAATACCATGGTCAGAATTGTCATGTTGTGTCTTTCTGTCTATAAATACCATGGTCAGAATTGTCATGTTGTGTCTTTCTGTCTATAAATACCCTGGACAGAATTGTCATGTTGTGTCTTTCTGTCTATAAATACCATGGTCAGAATTGTCATGTTGTGTCTTTCTGTCTATAAATACCCTGGTCAGAATTGTCATGTTGTGTCTTTCTGTCTATAAATACCCTGGTCAGAATTGTCATGTTGTGTCTTTCTGTCTATAAATACCCTGGTCAGAATTGTCATGTTGTGTCTTTCTGTCTATAAATACCATGGTCAGAATTGTCATGTTGTGTCTTTCTGTCTATAAATACCATGGTCAGAATTGTCATGTGTCTTTCTGTCTATAAATACCATGGTTAGAATTGTCATGTTGTGTCTTTCTGTCTATAAATACCATGGTCAGAATTGTCATGTTGTGTCTTTCTGTCTATAAATACCATGGTCAGAATTGTCATGTTGTGTCTTTCTGTCTATAAATACCATGGTCAGAATTGTCATGTTGTGTCTTTCTGTCTATAAATACCCTGGTCAGAATTGTCATGTTGTGTCTTTCTGTCTATAAATACCTGGTCAGAATTGACATGTTGTGTCTTTCTGTCTATAAATACCATGGTCAGAATCTTGACTTGTTGTTCTTTTGTCTATAAATACCATGGTCAGAATTGACATGTTGTGTCTTTTGTCTATAAATACCCTGGTCAGAATCGTCATGTTGTGTCTTTATGTCTATAAATACCATGGTCAGAATTGACATGTTGTGTCTTTTGTGCTATAAATACCATGGTCAGAATTCGTCATGTTGTGTCTTTCTGTCTATAAATACCCTGGTCAGAATTGACATGTTGTGTCTTTCTGTCTATAAATACCCTGGTCAGAATTGACTTGTTGTGTCTTTCTGTCTATAAATACCCTGGTCAAGAATTGACATGTTGTGTCTTTATGTCTATAAATACCCTGGTCAGAATTGACATGTTGTGTCTTTCTGTCTATAAATACCCTGGTCAGAATTGTCTGTACTATTTGACATGTTGTGTCTTTCTGTCTATAAATACCCTGGTCAGAATTGACATGTTGTGTCTTTCTGTTTATAAATACCCTGGTCAGAATTGTCTTGTCTATTTGACATTGTTGTGTCTTTCTGTCTATAAATACCCTGGTCAGAATTGACATGTTGTGTCTTTCTGTCTATAAATACCCTGGTCAGAATTGTCATGTTGTGTCTTTCTGTCTATAAATACCCTGGTCAGAATTGACATGTTGTGTCTTTCTGTCTATAAATACCCATGGTCAGAATTGACATGTTCTTTCTGTCTATAAATACCCTGGTCAGAATTGACATGTTGTGTCTTTCTGTCTATAAATACCATGGTCAGAATTGAATGTTGTGTCTTTCTGTCTATAAATACCCTGGTCAGAATTGACATGTTGTGTCTTTTCTGTATAAATACCCTGGTCAGAATTGACATGTTGTGTCTTTCTGTCTATAAATACCCTGGTCAGAATTGATGACTTGTTGTGTCTTTCTGTCTATAAATACCCTGGTCAGAATTGACATGTTGTGTCTTTATGTCTATAAATACCCTGGTCAGAATTGATCATGTTGTGTCTTTCTGTCTATAAATACCCTGGTCAGAATTTGTCTGTACTATTTTGACATGTTTGTGTCTTTCTGTCTATAAATACCCTGGTCAGAATTGACATGTTGTGTCTTTCTGTTTATAAATACCCTGGTCAGAATTGTCTGTACTATTTGACATGTTGTGTCTTTCTGTCTATAAATACCCTGGTCAGAATTGACATGTTGTGTCTTTCTGTCTATAAATACCCTGGTCAGAATTGTCATGTTGTGTCTTTCTGTCTATAAATACCCTGGTCAGAATTGACATGTTGTGTCTTTCTGTCTATAAATACCATGGTCAGAATTGACATGTCTTTCTGTCTATAAATACCCTGGTCAGAATTGACATGTTGTGTCTTTCTGTCTATAAATACCATGGTCAGAATTGAATGTTGTGTCTTTCTGTCTATAAATACCCTGGTCAGAAATTGACATGTTGTGTCTTTCTGTCTATAAATCCCTGGTCAGAATTGTCATGTTGTGTCTTTCTGTCTTATAAATTACCCTGGTCAGAATTGACATGTTGTGTCTTTCTGTCTATAAATGCCCTGGTCAGAATTGACATGTTGGTCTTTCTGTCTATAAATACCTGGTCAGAATTGACATGTTGTGTCTTTCTGTCTATAAATTACCCTGGTCAGAATTGTCGTACTATTGCATGTTGTGTCTTTCTGTTTATAAATAGTCCTGGTCAAATTGACATGTTGTGTCTTTCTGTTATAAATGTCCTGGTCAGAATTGACTGTTGTCTTTCTGTCTATAAATGCCATGGTCAGAATTGACTTGTTGAGTCTTTCTGTCTATAAATACTCTGGTCAGAATTGACTATGTTGTGTCTTTCTGTCTATAAATGTCCTTTCAGAATTGACAGGTTGTGTCTTTCTGTCTATAAATACCTGGTCAGAATTGACATGTTTGTGTCTTTCTGTCTATAAATACCCTGGTCAGAATTGACATGGTTGTGTCTTTCTGTCTATAAATACCATGGTCAGAATTGACATGTTGTGTCTTTCTGTCTATAAATTACCCTGGTCAGAATTGACTTGTTGTGTCTTTCTGTCTATAAATACCATGGTCAGAATTGACATGTTGTGTCTTTCTGTCTATAAATACCATGGTCAGAATTGACATGTTGTGTCTTTCTGTCTATAAATACCATGGTCAGAATTGACATGTTGTGTCTTTCTGTCTATAAATACCATGGTCAGAATTGACATGTTGTGTCTTTCTGTCTATAAATACCCTGGTCAGAATTGACATGTTGTGTCTTTCTGTCTATAAATACCTGGTCAGAATTGACATGTTGTGTCTTTCTGTCTATAAATACCATGGTCAGAATTGACATGTTGTGTCTTTCTGTCTATAAATACCATGGTCAGAATTGACATGTTGTGTCTTTCTGTCTATAAATACCCTGGTCAGAATTGACATGTTGTGTCTTTCTGTCTATAAATACCCATGGTCAGAATTGACATGTTGTGTCTTTCTGTCTATAAATACCATGGTCAGAATTGACATGTTGTGTCTTTCTGTCTTAAAATACCATGGTCAGAATTGACATGTTGTGTCTTTCTGTCTATAAATACCATGGTCAGAATTGACATGTTGTGTCTTTCTGTCTATAAATACCATGGTCAGAATTGACATGTTGTGTCTTTCTGTCTATCTGCTTTGTATGTTGCACTTTTCTTTCAGCAATCTTTTGTGTGTGTCTTTCTGTCGACTATTTTCTGGTTCTCTTTTTTTGTTTCTATATTTGCTCTTTTTCATTTTTCATCTAATTTTTATTCGTTTCTTTTGTTTTCTTTCTTTTCGGATCTTCATTTTCTTCTTTATTTATTTCCCTTATTTCTTTCTTCTCTCTCTCTCTTCATTCTTTTTCCTCCTCTCCCTCTCTCATTCTTTTTCCTCTCTCTCTCTCTCTCTTTCTCAATATTCTCTTCTCTTTTTTTCTTTTCATCGATGTTCCTCAAATTAATCTCCTACTTATTTTTCTTTTCTTTATGAAAGTACAAATTACCATGTAAATTGTTTTATTAAACCCAATGTTCCAATTCTTTTAGACTTGCTGAGCATTACACATAATCAGACTTTCTATGGACACAGAGAACTAGCTTTAGGTGAGCTGACCACACGCACTATGTTGTACATTCTGTATGTGTTAGGTGAGCTGACCACACTGCACTATGTTGTTGTACAGTCTGTATCGTTTGGTGAGCTGACCACACTGCACTATGTTGTTGTACAGTCTGTATCTGTTAGGTGAGCTGACCACACTGCACTATGTTGTTGTACAGTCTGTATTGTTAGGTGAGCTGACCACACTGCACTATGTTGTTGTACAGTCTGTATCTGTTAGATGAGCTGACCACACTGCACTATGTTGTTGTACAGTCTGTATCTGTTAGGTGAGCTGACCACACTGCACTATGTTGTTGTACAGTCTGTATCTGTTAGATGAGCTGACCACACTGCACTATGTTGTTGTACAGTCTGTATGTGTTAGGTGACTGACCACACTGCACTATGTTGTTGTACAGTCTGTATCTGTTAGGTGGGCTGACCACACTGCACTATGTTGTTGTACAGTCTGTATCTGTTAGGTGAGCTACCACATGCACTATGTTGTTGTACAGTCTGTATCTGTTAGGTGAGCTGACCACACTGCACTATGTTGTTGTACAGTCTGTATCTGTTAGGTGGGCTGACCACACTGCACTATGTTGTTGTACAGTCTGTATCTGTTAGGTGAGCTGACCACACTGCACTATGTTGTTGTACAGTCTGTATCTGTTAGGTGAGCTGACCACACTGCACTATGTTGTTGTACAGTCTGTATGTGTTAGGTGAGCTGACCACACTGCACTATGTTGTTGTACAGTCTGTATCTGTTAGGTGAGCTGACCACACTGCACTATGTTGTTGTACAGTCTGTATTGTTAGGTGAGCTGACCACACTGCATTATGTTATTGTACAGT
>JAPXFY010000029.1:47841215-47851215 GCA_030674185.1 Monoplex corrugatus
GGGAGACATCAAGACCCTGAAACACACCTGGTGTACAGTACAGAGGGAGATATCAAGACCCAGAAACACACCTGGTGTACTGTACAGAGGGAGATATCAAGACCCTGAAACACACCTGGTGTACAGTACAGAGGGAGACATCAAGGCCCTGAAACACACCTGGTGTACTGTACAGAGGGAGACATCAAGACCCTGAAACACACCTGGTGTACTGTACAGAGGGAGATATCAAGACCCTGAAACACACCTGGTGTACTGTACAGAGGGAGACATCAAGACCCTGAAACACACCAGGTGTACTGTACAGAGGAAGACATCAAGACCCTGAAACACACCTGGTGTACAGTACAGAGGGAGACATCAAGACCCTGAAACACACCAGGTGTACTGTACAGAGGAAGACATCAAGACCCTGAAACACACCTGGTGTACTGTACAGAGGGAGACATCAAGACCCTGAAACACACCAGGTGTACTGTACAGAGGAAGACATCAAGACCCTGAAACACACCTGGTGTACAGTACAGAGGGAGACATCAAGACCCTGAAACACACCTGGTGTACAGTACAGAGGGAATCATCAAGGCCCTGAAACACACCTGGTGTACAGTACAGAGGGAGACATCAAGGCCCTGAAACACTGCTAGGGTACTGTACAGTGATTGGACCAAAAAAGACAGAAGTGGTGAACCTTCCTTGCTGCCATACATGCCATTGTCACAATGAACAGTAACTACTACTGTTAATGTTATCATAATCATTACCATATTTTTGTCTGATTTCTATTTCATTTTTTTCTCATTTTGTGACAATAATTTTTTTCCATATTAAAATCAGTTTGCCCTCTTTTGAGAAAGCAGTGTCACCAAAGTATGGGATCACCTATTTTCCCATTTTTCTGAGTGCACGTAATTTTGTTTTTCTCTTTGTTGTTGTTGTTGTTGTTGCTGTTGTTATTGTGATTGTTTAGTTTGATTTATAGAGCATTTTTCCCACAGTAGGATCCAGTGGGACACCATATTTCAGAAAAAAATGGAGTTGAACTAATGTCATTGTTATTTTGTCCCATGACCTAAAACAAACAAACAAACAAACAAACAAACAAAACACATACAAACACACACACCAAAAAGAAAAACAACAAAAAGCCATGAGGTCTGACAGATATACATACATACATACATACATACATACATACATACATACATACATACATACATATGAGTGCATACATACATACATACATACGTGCAAACACACGCACACACACATGAATAAACACACTCACACTCATGCACATACATCCACACACATGCACATTATATTCCACACAAACACGTACCCACACATACACTTACATAGACTCACGCACACACACACATGCATAACACACACACACACACACACACACACACACACACACGCACACACATGCATAACACACACACACATGCATAACACACACACACACACACACACACACACACACACACTCATACATAGGCACACACATTCACATGTTACACATCCCTAACAGTTATAGCATAGTCAGTACACACGCTTGACAGCAGAATATACAGAATGCTGGCATCGTTAAAACGTGTTCGTCGCTCAAATAAAGAGAAACGTACATATACATACGTGACCTCCCACCACGAAATCAGTCTTAACTAACATTTGGGGCATTTTGAGATATGCATATCACTGGAAAGTGTACATTCTGCTGATCATTTTGGTACTTGAATAAAGCTTGTACTAAAAAAATGTAGAAGTTATGTATGTTTAAAATCATCAAGTTGTATGACGGCCATTTTGAGAAAAAGGCCTCTGAAGTTTTTATGTGCTCTCCTACAAATTTCCCTTAAATTACTTTACTTGGTGGCTTTGACCATTTGTTTCTAGTTTTCGCTGTCATTATCTGAAAGGTGCACCAAAGAGCTTTCCGTCAGTGTATTACATGTGCAGGTACAGTACAGGTTATGGTTCATAATAAGAGACAAAAATAGGTAGTTTTGGTGGGAAATTGCATTCTTTCTGCTGCGATCAGTGCATGAAAATATCGTTTTTAAGTGATTAATAATATTTTTTCAAGAAAAAAATTTCTGTGGGGGATAGATTACAGTCTACAGAAATCAATTTTGAGAAAAAGTCAAAGCACCCCAGATAGACCCTCAGTCACCTTTTCAGCTCTTAGTGCTTGTTCGACTAACTGCGAGTTAAGACTGATTTGGTGGTGGGAGGTCACATATGTACAATGTATGTACAGATACGTATTCACGTGTATATACCCATACAAACATACATGTCTAATCATGTGGGCATGTTGGATTCATTCATATTGTCATGGTAACCTCATAAAATGAAATATGTGGATTCTGTCATGGCAAAATATGAAGTTGTACAGTGCTGTTTATTTCCAGATTGTTCATTTTCTTTTCCAATTTTGAGGTGTAGATGTTGCTGTAACTGTTTGTATGATATTTGTGATTGTTACTGTGAATCTTTGTGACCTTCCCTGGAAAAAAAGAAGGCTAAAGTGCAATTTCAAAGTTGATGAATTAAAATTGAAATCATAATGATAAATAATAGTAATGATAATAATAATTATAATAAACTGTAATACTACTACTACTACTACTGCTGCTGCTACTACTACTACTACTACTACTACTACCACTACTACTACTACTAACACTAATACTAGAAGAAGAAGAAGAAGAAGAAAATGATGAAATGATAATGGTTTATCTTTATCTGTTATAGTATCATTTTCAGACGCGTTTGAACTTTGTATTTTTTACCATAAAAGTAATACACTTATGGAAGTTTGAAAATATAAACATTTCTTTTAATGAAATATTGGCTTTTATAACGCATTCGATTGTTGTGGGTGGTAAAGAAAAACTGACAATGAATGTTGTGAATCGTCTCCGATTTGTCAAAGTAGATTACACATATGTGATGTTTTAAGTGTCCACAACTACCAGACAACTTTACCCTAGACACTTCATGCATATTTATCACTGAGAAGGAAATTTCATGCCCATTTCATCCATGTGAGTAAACTGTTATGACCCAAACTCACCTTATGCCCCCCACCCTCTCTTTACGCCCCTTTGTTTTGTCTGCTCCCCACACCCCCTTTGTTCTTAATGCTACTTTCACTTTTCCTCTTTGATTTTGATTCTATCCATGTAGTTTATCTTTTGTATTATAGCACGTATTATTGCTGCTACCATTCACTATTGCTGTTGTTTTGCTGTTGTTATTGCTGGTTATTGTTATGGATTGACATTACTTGCCTCACCTGTGTTTGCCTTTGTGTTTCATGCTTCAAGTCAATATTGTATTACAATTATTGTTTACAATTTCCTTGACATTATACGTATTATGGATTCGCCTGTATTCTTTGATATGCATAGAGCATATATGCAGAATTATAAGGACTAGCTGTAAGACAGAACCGGTGGGATCTAAGCTACTATACTTGTGTAATTAAGTGTTCTGAAGTGGACTGATAATGTCGTATTATTTGGTTTGGAAAAAAAGTATGTTCACAGATTCTGTTTTTAATTCAATCATCTTGCTTGGAAAAATGTACATTATAAATGAAAATTGGAAAAGACTGCCAAACATCACTTTTTTTTTAAGAAAGATGACTTGGCACAAAATATCACATAGAAAAATACACTGCAAAACATCAACTTGTACACTTGTAAAATGTTGTGGTTGCCATATTTACCATGAATGACAGCCCAAACTGGATACTGTGTACTAAGTCACATGTCAAGCGTGTGATGAATTATGATAGCCAGTCTGAATTCTTCACTATCAACCTGTGTTTGAGGACATTTTTAGTTTTGTCGTTTTTTGTTTGATATATTTCCTGTGTTTAATCATGCTTCACAAATTGTGTACATAAATGCATTTTGAGGATATGGATATTTTACATATACTGGAATGTTGTTTTTTTTACGATTTGATTTCATTTATACTTTACTGTTTCGCTTAGGACATTTCTGTGTTGCTTTAAAATAAATTTTTCACACAAAAAAGTGTATACAAAGTGTTACGAAGTGATGAAGATTTGAAATTTGACAGAACTGGTCATGTGTACACGAGTGACCTTCTCCCATGGACTGAGTGACTTGTCACATCAGTCTTTGCCGCTAACAATCAAAAATCCCCCGTGGGGATGGCGGGGGCTCTTTCAGTATAGACAGTATCCCCTCCTTCTGGAAATTCTGTGCTAGAAATTTCCTCTTTTCTGTCACTCTCTCTGTTTCTGCCTTCTTTCTTTGCTTTCTGTTCTTTCTTCCTATCATTTTATGCCTTGCTGGTCCATTCACCTGTATGTGTTCGATAAAGTCTATCCATTCACCTGTACGTTTTCAATAAAGTCTTACGTACTTTTCCCTAGGATTGATAATTGGGTACATGTGTTAATTAGGTACATTTGTGGCTCTAGGGAGGCGAGATATGCGGAAGCAATTTTAGGTAATTCAGGCCCGTTTTATATGTTTTGGTGTTTTGGGGTATACTTACATTAATTTGTATTCAGGTATGTTTTTTTAAATCCTCTGTGTGCTATAAATAGGACGGTGTGGTCAACGCCAGGGGCATGTCCATAGATTATGTGGGCGAATGCACTGATATGTGCACTTCAGTGTCTTTTCTTCTCTTTTCTCCTGTTGAAGTTTTGTATGTTTTGAAGCGATTATAGCCCTGATGTGTCTCTGCGCAGTCGGCTGGGCTTTAAACAACAACAACAATAAGAATAAGAACAATCAAAATATGGGGCAGGAGTGTCAGGGCTTGATGTGGGCATTTTGATGTAAACTAATGCCTGCACAGTCTGTGCTACATCATCATCTCATCTCTCTCCCTCTCGGGAACGGTGGTGGGAGCCACGCTCGACGTCACAAGTCTTCTCCAGGTCACACGATTGAGACATCTGTGGGCGACTTCCTGGATCCCCAGACCACAGACATCAGCGATGTTTATTGAATTAGGAAGTGTGCGGTCGTCTCTTTCTTCTCCTCACCTCAACCTTTCCCCGCAGGACCTTTGATATCAGACATGTTTTGGTGTTTCTGGTCGCATGGCCTACATATTTCAGTTTTCATTTGTTGATCTCTGTCAGCAGCTGGCGCCTGGCATTGAGTTCCTTTAACACGCTGTCCTTTGTTCTGTTTGTCGATTTGACTGTGAGAAGTCTATACAGCCACATTTCTGCTGCATTGATTTGATTTTCTTCGTCTTTTATTAGTGTTCAGGCTTCGTAACCATACATTAAAACAGGCCAAATCAACATTTTCAGGATTCTTAGTTTTAACTCTTTGGGAAGCCCTCTGTCTTTCCATACGTTGTTTAACCAAACAGTGTTTTGTTTCGCCATGCCAATTCTTGTTTTCACATCTTTGGTGCAGGAGCCGTCATTTGCTTTTTACAGATCGTAGATACTTGAAATGTTGGACATTTCATAAGTCTGTTTTGTTTATTTGAATGTTTGAATATTCCTGGCCTTCTTTTCTCACTATGTGCATGACTTTGGTTTTCTAGCATTCAGTTTCAATCCTGCTCTGAAACTTGCTGCATCTACTCGATAAAGAATTCTCTTCATGCTTGTGAAGTTATCTGCCGTTAATGCAGTGTTGTCCGCATATCTCAGGTTGGTGATGTTTCTTCCTCCAGTCTTTATTCCCATCTCTTCTATATCTGTCTCTGTAATGACCTACTCTGTATATAAGTTAAAAAGATAAGGCAAAAGGATGCAGCTCTGCCTGACTCCTTTTTTATTGCCAAGACATTCGAAGTATGCACCATTCCATCTGATAGTCGGATTTTGGTCTTCGTATAGTGCTGCTATAAGTCACACCAAGTGTTTGAGGAAGCCCATCTTTGCCATTGTGTTAAACAGTTGATGGTGTGTGACACTGTCCCCTAGGTTGGCTGCAAATGAGAAATAAACAGTCATAGACCAAACGGCAACGGCCCCAGAGGGGAGGCTGGGATATGATAGATCTGTCTAACCGAGTCACAAGTGCATAAAAAATAACTCCTACCATCACACCAAAATCCTGGTAACCAGTTGAGGGATGGAGTCAGGTGACCAACACAGATATGTAAAGACAACGGCTTGTGTCACCACAGCTGTGGGCAGATGATTACAAAAGGAACAATGGCCAAAGTCTCTGCACAGTATGAGCACTGCCACTCCAGAGGGCAATGACAAACCACTGATTATATTTCTGTCGAAAACACTAATAATATCATTATTTTGTCCATGTTGAATTATTCTTTCAAAACACCTGTACATTCCTAGTATCATTATTCAGTCCTTGTAAATTGTTATTTTAAAATACATGTAATTTCCTGATATCATTCTGTCCTCGTTAAAATGCTGTTTAAAAACATTTCTAATACAATCATACTATCTTTTTTAAAGTATTTCAAAACAGATACCCAACAGTTTTCTTGTTAAAAACGAATTCATGTGAATAGACGTGAATGCAAATAACACACACACACACGCACACACACACACACACACACACACACACACACACACACACAAACACACACACATAAAACACACACACACGCACACACACACCACACACACACGCACACACACACACACACGCACACACACACGCACACACACACACCACACACACACGCACACACACACACACACGCACACACACATATACACATACACTTCAGACACTCTTGTCTATAAACAGTTATGTGAATGGATGTTAAAACAAATAAGACACAATACAGACACACACACGCACACTTTGACATACACACACACACACACACAGACGCACGCACGCATGCATACATACATACATACATACATGCATACATACATACATACATACATACATACATACATGCATGCATACATACATACATACATACATACATACATACATACATACATGCATACATACATACATACATACATACATACATACATACATACATACATACATACATGCATACATACATACATCGCACATCGGCCTCTTTACATCTCAGGAGATGATAGTCTGCACCAGGAGGTGTTGTGGTCATGACGTGCACTTTCTGCTGTGGCTGTGCAGGCCGAATCTTGAGTGGCAATCTCTGTCACATCTGCCACATACAAATTGAGTCGCTATTGTCTGGTTTCTGGAACGTTGCTTGCGAAGAGCCTTTTTCTCATCTGCGCTTTCTGCTCTCTTCCTCTCCGCATTCACAACGCCTTGCTGAACGGCTGTCCGCCACGCTGTCCTGTCTTCCGCCAGAGTCTCCCAAGAGCCTGGGTCAATCCCTGAGCTTTTAAGGTCCCTTTTGCATGCGTCTACAAAGCGTAGCTGTGGGCGTTCTGGAGTTCGCTTCCGGTTTGCCAGTTCGCCGTAGAGAACGTCTTTTGGTATGCGTCCATCCTCCATTCGACGCACATGGCCAAGCCAGCGTAGTCGGCGTTGGCTTAGAAGGGCAAAGATGGTCTGTAGGCCTGCACGACGGAGGACCTCTGTGTTGGTCACCTTGTCTTGCCATTGGATGCCGAGGATGCGTCGCAAGCAGCGGAGATGGAAAATGTTGAGCCTCTTTTCTTGGCTGGCGTATGTGGTCCAGGCTTCACTAGAGTAGAGAAGTGTGCTCAGCACTCATGCTCTATACACCTGCATTTTGGTGTTCGCAGTGAGACTGCTGTTGGACCAGACCCGCTTGTTCAGTTTAGCCATAACAGATGAGGCCTTTGCAATTCTGGCGCCGATTTCAGCGTCCAGAGAGAGGTTGTCACTTATGGTGGACCCCAGGTACATACATACATACATACATGCATACATACATACATACATGTATATACATACACAAAGACGCACGAGGAGAGAGAGAGAGAGAGAGAAAGAGAGACAGACATACAGACAGACAGGCTGAGAGAGAAAGGGACAGAGAGAGTTGAGAGAGAGAGAGAGAGAGTTGGAGAGAGAGAGAGAGAGAAAGAGAGAGAGAGACAAATGGATAGATGGACAGACTGGCAAAACATTTCCAAACATATTGAAACATAGCACACTCACACACACGCAAACATACACACACACACACACACACACACACACACACACACACACACACACACACACACACACACACACTGTCTCGCTGCAACTGTTTGCACAAGTCACCAGATGCATACATTAATCACGTAGCCTACTTCAGAATATCATTACAGCCCTACATATATTTCAGCCTTCACAGATAACAGTCAGAGATGTATTCATACCACACTATGACGATAAACAGGGGTGAGGTGTTGGTATCTTTAGACTTGTTGGTTTTGTTGATAGACCCCTGGCCTTATGGTTTGATGTCTGGAGTTCAATCCTAGCCTACAATTTAAGAAATGGCCTTTATGCTGCTCATCTGAATGCTCCAGTCATACTGGTGGTGACAGCTTAGTGTGTTATATGTCTTATGTCCTCTGTTTACAGTTACTACAGTCATACTGGTAGTGACAATGTTATAGGTCTTATGTCCTCTGTTTACAGTTACTACAGTCATACTGGTAGTGACAATGTTATAGGTCTTATGTCCTCTGTTTACAGTTACTACAGTCATACTGGTGGTGACAATGTTATAGGTCTTATGACCTCTGTTTACAGTTACTACAGTCATACTGGTGGTGACAATGTTATAGGTCTTATGACCTCTGTTTACAGTTACTACAGTCATACTGGTGGTGACAATGTTATAGATCTTATGTCCTCTGTTTACAGTTACTACAGTCATACTGGTAGTGACAATGTTACAGGTCTTATGACCTCTGTTTACAGTTACTCCAGTCATACTGGTGGTGACAATGTTACAGGTCTTATGACCTCTGTTTACAGTTACTGCAGTCATACTGGTGATGACAATGTTACAGGTCTTATGACCTCTGTTTACAGTTACTACAGTCATACTGGTGGTGACAATGTTACAGGTCTTATGACCTCTGTTTACAGTTACTGCAGTCATACTGGTGGTGACAGTGTTATAGGTCTTATGACCTCTGTTTACAGTTACTACAGTCATACTGGTGGTGACAATGTTACAGGTCTTATGACCTCTGTTTACAGTTACTGCAGTCATACTGGTGGTGACAGTGTTATAGGTCTTATGACCTCTGTTTACAGTTACTACAGTCATACTGGTGGTGACAATGTTACAGGTCTTATGACCTCTGTTTACAGTTACTGCAGTCATACTGGTGGTGACAGTGTTATAGGTCTTATGACCTCTGTTTACAGTTACTCCAGTCATACTGGTGGTGACAGTGTTATAGATCTTATGTCCTCTGTTTACAGTTACTACAGTCATACTGGTGGTGACAGTGTTATAGATCTTATGACCTCTGTTTACAGTTACTACAGTCATACTGGTGGTGACAATGTTATAGGTCTTATGTCCTCTGTTTACAGTTACTACAGTCATACTGGTAGTGACAATGTTATAGGTCTTATGTCCTCTGTTTACAGTTACTACAGTCATACTGGTGGTGCCAGTGTTATAGGTCTTATGACCTCTGTTTACAGTTACTACAGTCATACTGGTGGTGACAGTGTTATAGATCTTATGACTTCTGTTTACAGTTACTACAGTCATACTGGTGGTGACAGTGTTATAGGTCTTATGACCTCTGTTTACAGTTACTACAGTCATACTGGTGGTGACAGTGTTATAGGTCTTATGTCCTCTGTTTACAGTTACTACAGTCATACTGGTGGTGACAATGTTATAGGTCTTATGACCTCTGTTTACAGTTACTACAGTCATACTGGTGGTGACAGTGTTATAGGTCTTAAGACCTCTGTTTACAGTTACTACAGTCATACTGTGTGGTGACAGTGTTATAGGTCTTATGTCCTCTGTTTACAGTTACTACAGTCATACTGGTGGTGACAATGTTATAGGTCTTATGTCCTCTGTTTACAGTTACTACAGTCATACTGGTGGT
>JAPXFY010000029.1:47858715-47868715 GCA_030674185.1 Monoplex corrugatus
CAGATTCCATGATGAGGACAAGGAATAGAATCAAAAGAGAAATAGCAGAAGAACAGTGTTGATTTGTGGAGGGGAATGGAACTATCAATGCCATATACACCCTAAGAACTATCATAGAGAGGTCAATTGAGATGAATAAGGATTTGTATTTATGCTTTGTTGACTGACTATACCAGGGCTTTCGGTCGGGTACGACATGATGAATTGATCAACCAACTGGAGAGACTCAATGTCGATGGAAAAGATCTACAAATGATCAGGAATATGTACTGGGAACAAACAGCTGCAATGAGAATAGAAAACAATATAAGCTCTTTTAAAAACATCAAAAGAGGAGTCAGACAGGGTTGTGTTTTGTCACCAGATCTGTTTTCACTATATAGCGAAAACATCATGAGAAACCTAGAAGAAGACCCTGGATTAAAGGTTGGAGGGAAAATGATAAACAACATTCGGTACGCAGATGACACCGTGCTAATTGCAGAAAATGAAAGGGACCTACAAAACCTTGTGAATATACTAGAAACAGAAAGCAAAGGTGAGGGGTTGGAATTAAACAGCAGGAAGACTGAAGTCATGGTGATCAGAAAAAAATCCCCTCATGCAAAATAACAGCAAATGGCACAACCTTGACACAGGTTAATAAGTTCAAATACCTGGGAACGGTCGTTTCATCAGATGGCAGATGCACATGGGAAATAGCTGGCAGAATCGGCCAAACTAAAACAGCATTCAAGAAGATGACAAGCATTCTTACCAACAAATGCCTATCAATTAACATCAGAAAGAGAGTCCTTGAATGTTATATAGAACCAATACTGTTGTACAGATGCGAGGCGTGGACAGTCAGCAAGCAAAGCCAGAGCAGGATCGAGGCAGCCGAGATGTGGTTTCTCAGAAGAATGTTGAGAGTTCCATGGACAACAAAGAAAACAAACGAGACAGTCTTGATGGAGGCAGACACAAATAGATCACTCATAAGGAAGATTAGGAAAAGACAAGCAACATTTATAGGCCATTTTATGAGGGTGATTAGGAGCACCTGGTCACAACGGGAAAGCTGGAGGGAAAGAGAGCACCAGGTAGACCCAGGGAGAGAATGCTGGACGGACTTGCAGAGTGGCTGGGGATGAAGAGGGTGGGGGAGATGCTGGGAGCAACGAGAGATAGAGATGGTTGGAAGTCCATGGTCGCCAGCGCCATGCGGCAGGGCACCTGATGATGATGAATATCAGATTAAGTTCTGTTAGTTAAAATATCAGAATCATTGGTTCACAGTCCTGTTAATGCGTTACTTTAAGGTTCTTATTTTAAATTATTATTTTATTTTGTTTTGTTTTGTTTTTTATGACGATTTTACTTTTACATTTGATGTTATCGTTGTTCTAGTTTCATTTTTTTGTTCATCCATATCCTTTTTCTTAAGACCTTGCCACCTCCTTGTAATTTTTTTCCCGTCTTTTACTCCGTTCCCCTCTGTCCCCCCCCCCCCAAAAAAAAAAAACCCAACAACATCCTCCATGCCATTTTTACCCGTCTAATATCACTTATAGTGAAAAGACGTTAAATCAAGGAACGAAACACACACACACACACACACACACACACACACACACACACACACACATATATATATATATATATATATACAATATAAAACAGACAGATAGATAGATAGATAGATAGATAGATAGATAGATAGATAGATATACATGTATATGTGTATGTGTTTATATATGCATATGTGTGTGTGTATTATATACGTATGTATGTGTATATGTATGTATGTATGTGTATATGTATGTATGTGTATAATCATGTATGTATGTATGTATGTGTATATGTATGTATGTATGTGTATATGTATGTATGTGTATAATCATGTATGTATGTATGTATGTGTATATGTATGTATGTATGTGTGTACATATGTACGTGTGTATTTATTTATGTATGTATGTACATTCATCCATGTACACATATCAAAGAATATAATTTCTCTGCTGTAGGTTATATGAACAAAAGCACACAATGATCATGAACAACCACGTCATCATCACCACCATCACCATAGTCAACGCCGTTATCACCAAGGTAACGGAAGGAGCCATCACGTGCACAGCAGTCAGTACACCCTATGAGTCCACTGTAACGTGTATGTTTGGGGTGAATATTAACAAAACCAAACACAACTTTAACGTACAGTTCTACTACCCTGACAGACCTTATGACACAGGTGGGTGCCATGTTGATTCATTGGTATATCTACTACAAATTTATTTAGAAACCCACGTGAATTTGTTTATCAACATTTCCAGACATGGCTGAGGCAAATACGTTGATATATTTATTTACTTTTTTTTTTTTATCAATCTTTTCGGGTGAATTTGTTTAGATTTCCATAGCTTATAACTGATACAGCTTTTGACGTTGTAGTCTTGCCATAACCATCTGTTCATCGTTTCAAAGGAAGTGCTTGTCTTAGAGATGTTAGGCCCAACTTCAGGATCAAAAGTCAAAAGTCAACAAGTCATTTTAATTTTTTTTTCCAAAATAATAATAATAATAATAATAATAATGTTTATTTATATAGCGCATATTCCATGCAAACATGCTCACCAGCGCTTTACATTTCGCAAAACAAAAAATGTTCACAACTACGTATACAATGAGAAAACAACCACCATCAAAGCTACACAAGTAAGAAGATACATCAAAAACCACAGAATATTCAAGTTCAAACACTGACTTACGCAATGAAACAACAACAGACCTTTCGTAATAATAATAATAATAATAATAATGAGCATTTATATAGCGCACAGTCCAAAAAATTGCTTCTGGCGCTTTACAAGTACACACACACACACACACAGACACACACACACACACACACACACACACACACACACCGCACGCACGCGCGCGCGCACGCACACACACACACAAACACACACACACACACAACATACACGATCGCAGGTTGTCAATATCATAAGCATAAAGAAGAAGCACCACGAAGAGGAGAAGTCAGCACGAGAACAGATGTGTTTTGAGTGAGGTTTTGAAAGAGGTAATAGACTCTGCGTGCCTGAGAGGAGTTGGTAGGGTATTCCACGTAGTGGGAGCCTGGTAAGAGAAAGATCGTTGGCCATAAGTTTTTGTCCTCACAGAGGGAATGCGGAGAAGTCTAGTGTCAGATGAAGAGCGGAGAGAGCGAGAAGGAGTGTAAATGTGAACAAGTTCAGAGAGGTATTCAGGGCCAGTGCCAGAGACAGCATGGTAGGTCAGTGAAGAAATTTTGTAATCTATCCTGTCTGAGATGGGAAGCCAGTGAAGTGAGTGAAGCAAAGGAGAGACATGTTCAAATTTAGAGGACCTACAAACCAGACGGGCGGCATTATTCTGTATTCGTTGAAGTCTATGTAAGAGATGTTTAGGAAGTCCAACCAAAAGAGAGTTGCAATAGTCAAGTTTAGAGAAGATGAAAGCACAGACTAGAGTTTTAGTAGCGTAAGCAGACAGGAGGTGGCGCACAGAGCTAATCTTCCGAAGTTCAAAGTAAGCACTTCTACAAACATTTGAGATGTGTTGCTGAAAAGAGAGGGTTTGGTCAAGAGTGACACCAAGACTGCGAACAGCGGAAGAAAAGGGAACTGTGATATTGCCCATTTCAAGAGAAGTGGGCAAAGATGGTTGGCTGAGAAATTTCTTGGGGCAAGCTAGGAGGAGTTCCGTTTTGTCATCATTTAGCTGAAGTTTATTTTGTGTCATCCATACCTTCAGGTCTGAAATGCACCCCTGCGTCCGAGCCATCAGCCCATCAATTTCATTAATGGAAGCCGACTGATGAACCTGAGTATCATCAGCGAAGCTCTCATGTGACATGGCGTGACGACTGATGACATCGGATACAGGTGACGCATACAGCACAAAAAGCATGGGTCCCAGAACAGACCCTTGTGGGACGCCGGAAGACAGAACAGATGGTTCAGAAGAAAACACCCTTCACACAGACAGTTTGAGTGCGATCGACTAGATAGGATTGGAACCAACTCAGAACAGAACCACAGATGCCAAAAGAAGTTTGAAGTCTGGACAGAAGGATAGAATGATCAATAGTGTCAAAGGCAGCGGAGAGATCTAAGAGAGCAAGAATGGAAACTCGGTCATTGTCAAGACCGAGAAGAATGTCGTTGACTATCCTCAGGAGAGCTGTTTCAGTGCTGTGTGACTGCCTGTATGCTGACTGGTGTGGACTCAGGAGGTGGTTGTGAGTGAGGTGGTCTAACAGTTGGGAAAGAACGATTTTCTCAAGAACTTTAGAAAGGAATGACAGATTAGAAACGGGTCTATAATTCTTTAAACAGTTCCGATCTAATGATGCCTTCTTTAAAAGTGGCCGAACAATTGCTAACTTAAAGATGGGTGGAAAACAACCAGAGGAGAGAGAAGTATTCATGACGTGAGTTATCTGGGGTAACAAAACATCAAGACAGTCAATGAGACAAGCTGTTGGCACGGGGTCAAGTTCACATGACTTTGGATTACAATTCAGACACATTTTCTTAACAAACTCTTCTGTGACTGGCTTAAAGACATGCAAATTAGGACCACGATATACTCTGTCATCGGGTACACGAACAGGGGGAACAACAGCAGAATCAAGTTTTTCACGGATCAAAGCAATCTTGCTTGCAAAAAAGTCTGCAAATTTCTGAGGAAGTTCATGCACTGAATAAATTGTTGGAAGAGGAGAAGTGTCTACTTTGCCAAGGATATTGTTTGTGACACCAAATAACTGCTTAGCTGTTGTGCATGCAAGAATCTGTGAGGAGAAGAATGCTGATTTTGTACGATGAACAATGTTAGTCACTTTGTTCCTGGCGAGCTGAAAGATCTGTCTATGAACAGTGAGTCCAGTAGTGCGCCATTGTTTCTCCGCTTTCCTACGCTCACGCTTGGCCTCTAACAGTTCAGGTCCTACACTATTGTACCATTGAGAGTGTGGACGGTCAGAGACCAGACGACGCGTCGCTGGGGCGTGTGTGTCAAGCGTAGAGCGAAGGACACGACAGAGTTCATCAGCTGTGGGCTCAGACGGCATGTCGGCTACAAGCGATGTCTTGAAGGCTGTGGTGTCCAGAGAAGCCAGTCTGCGCACTCGCCTATAGGTGCGGGGAACAGGGGACTTGGAGAGGTTTAGGGAACATAAAACACAAAAAATGGTCAGACGACAAGTTATGGTCTACGGTTGTCGACTTTAGGAGGTCATCCTCCTCCCTGTAAACCACCCAGTCCACGATGTGACCACGAGTGTGTGTGGGCTCAGAGACTGACTGACGCAAGTCAAAAAAACTAATAATGTCTAGCACCTTGGCTGTGTATAGCTGAGTAGGAATGTCAAAGTGAAAGTTAAAGTCCCCCACTATAAGTAAAGAGCCCTTTAAACTGTTGGCATATTCCAGAAGATCAGGGAATTCTTGAATAAACAAATGGTCAGTGAGATTGTTCTTTCTGCTTGGTGGTGGACGATATATACAAAAAACATGGAGATGAGACTGCCCTAGTGATAGTGACAACTGTGCCATCTCGAAGGAGGTATGGCTGAAGGGGAAAACACTAGTGAAAGTAGAGTGCGGTAGTAGTCTGTCTGACACAACGAAGGCAAGACCGCCCCCGCATGTAGAGGTTGAGCGAGGGAAGGAGGTGGTGGTGTGGCCCGGTGGGGCTAGATCGCGGCATTTCGCCTCGTCACCAGCTTCCCGTAACCACGTTTCAGTCACACACAAGATGTCAGTGTCGTTAGAGAGAATGTACTCGTTGACAGCGGATCGTTTCATTCGTGGACCAACAGACTGTGCGTTAAACAACGCAACAGATAAATCGGTCGAGTTCACACTGTCAACACGCGTAATAGGCACATAAATCAGGTTTTCAAAGTTTATAGTTCCACTCGTCTTGTTCGATGCACCGGTGGAGCCGCCACCCACCACCACACCAATCTTCCGCTGCTTCCTGCGCCCAGCACGACGTGTGCGAACACGGGGGAGGAGGTACCCAATACCCAAACCCCTGATGGCTTCAGCAACATCGCGACGCAGTGGAGACGGCGGCACCGCCAACAACTGATCTTTCGTGTAGGTAAAAGTAACTGATGTAAAGGGCCTATGAAACACTGGCCTCACTTCAACACAAGGTCGGTTCCACAAAAAACGTGCAGCTAGCGCGTGCGAGCTGCCAACATGAGGGAAACATGGCGGCTGGTTCAAGCGTTCAACATTCATCCTCGCGAAAACAAACAACCAAAATACAGCCATTCTAACAAACACAGGAGCACTACACAACCACGAATACATAATCCCATCCATAGCGAAACCACAAAACAAAACTTGACGGCTAACACAACGTAGCGACGACAGAAATCACAAAAAACAACGGAGCAAATGCAACTCAGCCTGCTAGGCGTGCGCACTCAGAGACAAATACAAAGAGACAAATACAAATAACAAGGAAAGTAAATTGGTCTGTAGGCGTGTCAATGTCATATCGTATATAGTGCATGCACGCACACACACGCGCGTGCGCACACACACACACACACACACACACACACACACACACACGCACACACACACACACACACACACACACGCACACTACACAAGCACACAGTCACACAACGCACACAACACAAGCACACACCACACACATACACACACAACACACCACACACACAACACACACAACACACGCACACACACACAACACACACACGCACACAACACGCACACATACACAGCACACACACACACATACACACACATACACACACACACACCACACACACACACACACACACACACACGCACACATACACAAGCACACACGCACACACACGCACACATACACAAGCACACACACACGCACACATACACAAGCACACACACACACACACACGCACACATACACAAGCACACACACACACACTCACACGCACACATACACAAGCACACACACACACACACACACACACACACGCACACATACACAAGCACACACACACACACACACACACACGCACACATACACAAGCAAAACACACACACACACACACACACACACACGCACACATACACAAGCACACACACACACATACACACACACGCACACATACACAAGCACACACACACACACACACACACACGCACACATACACAAGCACACACACACACACACACACACGCACACATACACAAGCACACACACACACACACACACATAAACACACATACACGAAAACATACACTTACATACACACACACACACACACACACATACACACACACACACACACACACACACACACACACACGCACACATACACAAGCACACACACACACACACACACACACACACACACACACACACGAACACACTCACTCATGCACTTACACGCACCCAGTATGTGTGAAGAAACACCAAATGTCCATGAAGGTAACACAGGACTTCCAGATCAAATCAGTAAATCAAATGATTTTGAACCTGGTGTCAGTCTTTCAAGGGAGACAATTAACTCTTTTTCAGGGGATACAACTAAAGCCTTATGCGCACCAGGCAATTATCACACGTTAAAGATCTCATGGCATCCAAAGAGTTCTTCCTGACAGAATTCTGTGGAAAAAGAACACTTTCTTAATTGAACAAAAAAAAAATGACACACACACACATGAAAGAAAGAATAAAAACAAACATTGATGTCGACGTAAAATGGCAAAGAACATTCCTTAGAGAGAACAAGTCACCATCCATAAGGGAAATTTCTGTTTTGACACTGGAAATTAATCCACTCCCATCCTATCTAATCATTTGCCACCATGGTCTCATCAAATCGTGTCATGGAATCATCATCATCATCATCATCATCATGAAGAGCTTGCTCGGCTATCCATGACACGTTTCCTCCATCCTTCTCTGTCAGACATTGCAGTAGGTAGTTCATCATACTGACAGCCCGTATCATCCATCAGTTGGTCGATGAAGGTCTTCTCTGGACGTCCTCGTCTTTGTTTGCCGTGACTGGGTCTCAATAGTAGAACATCCCCCACCAGTTCTTCTTTGCTACGCCAGCAGTGTCCTGCGAAGCGCAGTCTTTGTTGACGTATTGATTTACTGATTGGTGGGATCTTACCATATAACTCTTTGTTAGTTGGATGTTCTCTCCAGGATTTGTTCAGGGCTGCACGCAGCATTCGTGTGTATGCTCCATTAATCTTCTTCTCCAGTGTCATTGTTAGGATCCAAGAGATTGAGCCATATGTAAGAACGGTCTCTACTACTGCTTGGAAGTTCCTTTTCAGATTGTCTGGTAGATTGGATTTCCAGATTTTGTCCAGTTGATTTAGAGCTCCCCAGGCATTTCCGATTCTGGTGTTGACGTCTTGTTCTGTGGAATCAATGTAACTGCCAAGTATTTAAAATCTTGAACTTGTTTGATCGCATCTCCGTTGAGACTTTTCATACCTTCTGATGCATCTTGATTCAGACAGATGAACTCTGTTTTGTTCGCATTGAAGTGGAGCCCAATCTCTGCTGCTATTCTTTTTTGATATTGTGAAGGAGAGATGTTGCATCCTTTAGGAGGTCTGTGAGAACAGCCAGGTCATTAGCATAATCCGCACCTGTTATCTTTATCGCAGGGTAGCGTCTGCTCTTTTGTTCTGTGAGGATAAAGCCGAGTTTTTTGTTCTTATCCACTGCTTTCCTCAGCACATAATCGAGACAGATGATGAAAATATATCTACTTGAAGGACTCCAGCAGTGATGTTGAAGAAGTCTGTGTCTCCATCGGGGGAGCGAACCATAGTGCGGGTATTCTGATACAGCATCATGATGGCGTCTACTGTTTCCTCTGGTAGTCCATATGCAGTTAGAATCTCCTTCATCTTTCCTCGGTGGATCGAATCAAAAGCTTTGGAAAAGTCAATAAATAGGAGAACAGCTGGGAGGTTTTTGGGTTTTATGCCTTCCAATAGGCGTCTGATGGTGAGTACTTGTCCAGATGTCGATCTGTTTTGGCGAAACTCATTTTGGTTTTTCCTCAGAACTGGATCTATTTCCGGCCTTATCCTATTTAGGAGCATTAGGTTGTAGATCTTTGCAGAAATTGCAGTTAATGTGATTCCGCAGTAGTTCTTTGTGATTCCGAGGTCACATTTCTTGGGGAAAGGAAGCAGGCATCCTTTAGTCCATTTGTTTATTGGGTCTTAGTTATAAAATGTTGTTGCAGCATTCCAGCAGTATCTGGTGAAATCCCTGTATTTTCCATACTTCCGCTGGTATCTCATCGAGTCCGCATGCTTTTCGTCATGGAATGGTCTCTACTTAAAGAAACTTTTAGGGGAAAGTCGTCAAACAATGATTGTTATTGAACATAGTTTCAAAGGCGACAAACAGTTAAATAATCCCATCAGATCCAGTTGTCAGAATATTGATATTAGGTAGTTAAATGGTGTGTTGCATGACGTCAAAATATTGATGTTATGTAGAGTTGAATGGTGTGTCGTATGACGTCAAAATATTGATATTACATAGATATGATACTACGTAGAACTGAATGGTGTGTTGCATGACGTCAAAATATTGATATTATGTAGAGTTGAATGGTGTGTGTATGACGTCAAAATATTGATATTACATAGATATGATACTACGTAGAACTGAATGGTGTGTTGCATGACGTCAAAATATTAGTATCATATATAGTTGAATAGTGTGTCGTATGACGTCAAAATATTGATATTACATAGATATGATACTACGTAGAACTGAATGGTGTGTTGCATGACGTCAAAATATTGATATTATGTAGAGTTGAATGGTGTGTCGTATGACGTCAAAATATTGATATTACATAGATATGATACTACGTAGAACTGAATGGTGTGTTACATCATGTCAAAATATTAGTATCATATATAGTTGAATAGTGTGTTGCATG
>JAPXFY010000029.1:47873715-47876215 GCA_030674185.1 Monoplex corrugatus
TAGAGGCGACAATGGGACGGAGGGGTATATCTTTCTTGTGCAAATTAGGCAGTACGTAGAACTTGGGCACATCAGTAGCTGAGGAGTACAATCTGCGGTACTGTTCTGAGGAGAGTTCTCCTGACTTCTGTAGGCTTGCAGTAGTTTGGTCAGACGGGCAGTATACTTGCTGGTGGGATCTTTGCTCAGCTGTTGGTAGGTCTTTTTGTCATCTAGCAGATTGTAATCCTTCTCATAGTACGCCCCTTGGGTAAGATGACTGTGACACGGCCTTTGTCGGCTGGGAGAATCATGATGGAATCTTCTTCCTCAATCCCTGTAGTGCAAGTCTTTCATGCCTGGATATATATATATATATATATATATATATATATATATATATATGTATTATTATGTATGTATCTATCTATCTATCTATCTATCTATCTATCTATCTATCTATATAACCTGTGACGATATACTTAACGTGTTTTGCACTGTTTTAACAGTCTACCATTGTCCTCACTTCACATCAAGTTTTATTTCATCTGAAACGTGTTCAAGGTTGTAGTGAGAAGAATTATAAAGTCGCATTTACGGCAATGGTTTTGCATAAAAAAGAAGAGTATTAGAATGACTTGTCTAGTATATCAACATTTGAACTGGTTCCTTGTTGTTGTCTTAAATTAGAGTGATGTTGACGTGAATGTTTCACGCGTAAATTAAATTTTGCTGTAGCTATTTACATTGGTCACAGCAACATCGCTCTAATTCAAGACAACAAGAGGAAAACAGTTCAAATGTTAATATCAATTTTTCTGTGACCAATGTAAGTAGCTACGTGGGCCTCAGTAGCTCGGTTGGCTTGAGCGTCGGATTCACATGCTAATGGTTGTGGGTTCGAATCCCGGGGTTTGCTACGTTAAAACTGGCCTTCTCACCGTCCCATCTTAACATCATTGTTGTTCTGGTGGTGTCGGTATAGGATTAGATACATTAAAACTGGCCATTCTACTGTCCCATCTTAACATTATTGTTGTTCTGGTGGTGTCGGTACTAGATTAGATACATTAAAACTGGCCTTCTCACTGTCCCATCTTAACATTATTGTTGTTCTGGTGGTGTCAGTATAGGATTAGATACATTAAAACTGGCCTTCTTACTGTCCCATCTTAACATCTATTGTTGTTCTGGTGATGTCAGTATAGGATTAGATACATAAAACTGGCCATCTTACTTCCCATCTTAACATCATTGTTGTTCTGGTGGTGTCAGTATAGGATTAGATACATTAAAACTGGCCTTCTCACTGTCCCATCTTAACATTATTGTTGTTCTGGTGGTGTCAGTATAGGATTAGATACATTAAAACTGGCCATCTTACTGTCCCATCTTAACATATTGTTGTTCTGGTGTGTCAGTATAGGATTAGATACATTAAAACTGGCCTTCTCACTGTCCCATCTTAACATCATTGTTGTTCTGGTGTGTCAGTATAGGATTAGATACATTAAAACTGGCCTTCTAACTGTCCCATCTTAACATCATTGTTGTTCTGGTGGTGTCAGTATAGGATTAGATACATTAAAACTGGCCTTCTACTGTCCCATCTTAACATCATTGTTGTTCTGGTGGTGTCAGTATAGGATTAGATACATTAAAACTGGCCTTCTAACTGTCCCATCTTAACATTATTGTTGTTCTGGTGGTGTCAGTATAGGATTAGATACATTAAAACTGGCCTTCTCACTGTCCCATCTTAACATATTGTTGTTCTGGTGGTGTCAGTATAGGATTAGATACATTAAAACTGGCCTTCTCAACTGTCCCATCTTAACATTATTGTTGTTCTGGTGGTGTCAGTACAGGATTAGATACATTAAAACTGGCCTTCTCACTGTCCCATCTTAACATTATTGTTGTTCTGGTGGTGTCAGTACAGGATTAGATACATTAAAACTGGCCTCTTCACTGTCCCATCTTAACATCATTGTTGTTCTGGTGGTGTCAGTATAGGATTAGATACATTAAAACTGGCCTTCTCACTGTCCCATCTTAACATCATTGTTGTTCTGGTGGTGTCAGTATAGGATTAGATACATTAAAACTGGCCTTCTAACTGTCCCATCTTAACATCATTGTTGTTCTGGTGGTGTCAGTATAGGATTAGATACATTAAAACTGGCCTTCTTACTGTCCCATCTTAACATTATTGTTGTTCTGGTGGTGTCAGTATAGGATTAGATACATTAAAACTGGCCTTCTCACTGTCCCATCTTAACATCATTGTTGTTCTGGTGGTGTCAGTATAGGATTAGATACATTAAAACTGGCCTTCTCACTGTCCCATCTTAACATCATTGTTGTTCTGGTGGTGTCAGTATAGGATTAGATACATTAAAACTGGCCTTCTCACTGTCCCATCTTAACATTATTGTTGTTCTGGTGGTGTCAGTATAGGATTAGATACATTAAAACTGGCCTTCTTACTGTCCCATCTTAACATCATTGTTGTTCTGGT
>JAPXFY010000029.1:47888715-47896215 GCA_030674185.1 Monoplex corrugatus
GGTATGTATGTACGTATGTATGTAGGTAAGTATGTATGTATGTATGTATGTAGGTATGCATGTAGGTATCTAGGTATGTATATAGGTATATAGGTATGTATGTAGGTAAGTATGTGTGCATGTATATATGTAGGTATTATGTAGGTATATAGGTATGTATGTAGGTATGCAGGTATGTATGTAGGTATGTATGTAGGTAAGTATGTATGTATGCGTTATGTATGTATGTATTATGTATGTATGTATGTATGTATGTATGTATGCATGTATGTGTGCGTGTAGTATAATCGACAATACATCATGCAACGTACTTAAACAGAAATATTACCGTGCACTTACTGATTTCCACTTGTAATTACCAACCATGTGGCATTGTGGAATCATTCATGCATGCTAGTATTGCAATAAAAGCACATACTTTGACATGCACATAACAATAAGATTGTATGTTTGTTATTACCTCACATACTTTTTCGACGTTGTGCAAATACTAACATGTACATGTTTGTGATTATTTCAGGGAAATGTGACACGTATGCAAGTATGGTGATACAACTGTATATGATGAATGCTTCGATAATTTAACACGTATATGTAACAATACAATTGCATGTTTGAGGTCAGTTCATGGTAAAATTGACACTGGGAGAGTACAATAATTTGACGTTATACATGTGCAATTATATGATTACACGTTTGTGATTACTTCATTATGAACTTGACATGTGTACAAAAATACGATTGGAAGTTCATATCATGGTAAAATTGACATGTATACAAGTACAACAGCTACATGTTTGTTGTAATGCATCCTGAAGCTAGAGAACAGCCTTACAAAACAGACTCCACAATCAGCATTTCAATGAGAAAGAACTTGTACTGACTGAATTCGCAACAACTTCGGCTTCAACCCACAACAGCTAAACTAAACTTCCGTTGGCGACCACTGAGCATACGCGTACCATGCGTTGCCTGAATGATACAGCAAATAATACAGCGTCTGATATTATTACATTTGTGATTATCTTATGGTAAATTTGACACTATATAGTGCTGCACTACAGTTGTATGCTTGTGAATATTGTGTGGTAGATTTGATGTGTTTACAAGCGGAACAATACTGTTCCATGTTAGTGATTATCTCATGGTACATGTGATATGTGTACGATTGCATCAAGTTGTTCCATGGTATGATTGTTTCACGATGAATGTGGCTATAATATTATATATATATATAATATATTATATATATATACAGATACAACATATTTGTATTTTTGTGACTTATTCAGGATAAATATGACATGTATGCAAGTACAATAATACAATTATATGTTTGTGTGTATTAAGGATAACTTTAATTTGCATCAATGAGCACAATAATGCGTTGTATGTTTGTGATTATTTCATACTGACTTTGAAATGTATACAACAATACATTTATATATTTGTGATTGTTTCATGTTAAAAAATGAGATGGATACAAATACAAAAATACAATTTTTAGTTTCCTGTCAATTCGTAACAAAATGACATCACTCTCTCTCGCTCTCTCTCGCTGTGGTGTGTGTGTTTGTGTGTGTGTGTGTGTGTGTGTGTGTGTGTGTGTGTGTGTGTGTGTCTGTGTGTCTGTGTGTCTGTGTATCTGTGTGTCTGTGTGTCTCTCTCTATATATACATATAGATAGATAGATATACATGTGTATATGTGTATATGTAAATATACATATATATATATATATATATATATATATATATATAAAATATAAAGAGAGAGAGAGAGAGATAGGGATACATACGCATATACAGATATAATTATAAAATATATATATATATATATATATATATATATATATATATATACATGTCATTTTGCTACAAACTGACAACAAACTAAAAATTGTATTGCTGTATTTGTGTGTGTGTATATATATGTATATATATATATGTGTGTGTGTGTGTGTGTGTGTGTGTGTGTGTGTGTGTGTGTGTGTGTGTGTGTGTGTGTGTGTGTGTGTGTGTGTGTGTGTGTGTGTGTATACAGTCTAGTGTTTTTAGCATATCGTAGTCAGTGAATAAATTCCCCTTGAGGAAGGCGGGTGTACCGCCGAAAATTTGGAAAAATGTTACGTCTGCTTGTTGTCTTTTCTGTTCACATGCTTCTTCATCTATATATATATATATATATAATATATTTATATAATATATATGTGTGTGTGTGTGTGTGTGTGTGTGTGTGTGTGTGTGTGTGTGTGTGTGTGTGTGTGTGTGTGTATGTGTGTGTGTGTGTACAACAAGATAATTGTATGTGATTATTTCATGGTACATTTTACATCTATTAAGATATAATCATTTGACACGTACAAATACAATGAGACATTTGTATGTCTGTGATTATTTCATGATATATTTGAATTGTGTTTAAGTGCAACAAGGCTTTAGAAAAATGCGTCACAGACCATTCCATTGCATAATTATGTTCTGTTCTTCTTATTTTTCAACTTCAGCAGCATCTAGACTGGCGACTTTGCTTTGTCTTGTCTCATATCGATTATTGTAACTATCTGGTCTCTGGCATGCCTGGTTCTTCTATCACATGCCTCCAACGTATTCAGAGTTCTGTGGCCCGCCTTGTCCCATGTAAAAAAGAGGCATGATTACAGCGCTCCCTCACTCAATTTCTCCACTGATTATCTGTTTCACAAAAAAGTTCATACAAAATCAATACATTATGCTACAAGTGTTTCAGTTTCAGTTTCAGTTTCAACAAAATCAATGCATTATGATACAAGTGTTTCAGTTTCAGTTTCAGTTTCAACAAATCAATACATTATGCAACAAGTATTTCAGTTTCAGTTTCAGTTTCAAAAAATCAATACATTATGCTACAAGTGTTTCAATTTCAGTTTCAACAAATCAATACATTATGCAACAAGTGCATCAGTTTCAGTTTAAACAAAATCAATACATTATACAACAAGTGCATCAGTTTCAGTTTCAACAAAATCAATACATTATGCAACAAGTGCATCAGTTTCAGTTTCAACAAAATCAATACATTATGCTACATGTGTTTCAGTTTCAACAAAATCAATACATTATGCTACATGTGCATCAGTTTCAGTTTCAACAAAATCAATACATTATGCAACAAGTGCATCAGTTTCAGTTTCAACAAAATCAATACATTATGCAACAAGTGCATCAGTTTCAGTTTCAACAAAATCAATACATTATGCTACATGTGTATCAGTTTCAGTTTCAACAAAATCAATACATTATGCTACATGTGTATCAGTTTCAGTTTCAACAAAATCAATACATTATGCTACATGTGTATCAGTTTTACATTATGCTACAATTGTTTCAGTTTCAGTTTCAACAAAATCAATACATTATGCAACAAGTGCATCAGTTTCAGTTTCAACAAAATCAATACGTTATGCTACATGTGCATCAGTTTCAGTTTAAACAAAATCAATACATTATGCAACAAGTGCATCAGTTTCAGTTTCAACAAAATCAATACATTATGCAACAAGTGCATCAGTTTCAGTTTCAACAAAATCAATACATTATGCAACAAGTGCATCAGTTTCAGTTTCAACAAAATCAATACATTATGCAACAAGTGCATCAGCTTCAGTTTCAACAAAATCAATACATTATGCAACAAGTTCATCAGTTTCAGTTTCAACAAAATCAATACTTTATGCTACATGTGCATCAGTTTCAGTTTCAACAAAATCAATACGTTATGCTACAAATGCATCAGTTTCAGTTTCAACAAATCAATACATTATGCTACATGTGCATCAGTTTCAGTTTAACCAAAATCAATACATTATGCAACAAGTGCATCAGTTTCAATTTCAACAAAATCAATATATTATGCAACAAGTGCATCAGTTTCAGTTTAAACAAAATCAATACGTTATGCTACATGTGCATCAGTTTCAGTTTAAACAAAATCAATACATTATGCAACAAGTGCATCAGTTTCAGTTTCAACAAAATCAATACATTATGCAACAAGTGCATCAGTTTCAGTTTCAACAAAATCAATACGGTATGCTACATGTGCATCAGTTTCAGTTTCAACAAAATCAATACGTTATGCTACAAATGCATCAGTTTCAGTTTCAACAAATCAATACATTATGCTACATGTGCATCAGTTTCAGTTTAACCAAAATCAATACATTATGCAACAAGTGCATCAGTTTCAATTTCAACAAAATCAATATATTATGCAACAAGTGCATCAGTTTCAGTTTAAACAAAATCAATACGTTATGCTACATGTGCATCAGTTTCAGTTTCAACAAAATCAATACATTATGCAACAAGTGCATCAGTTTCAGTTTCAACAAAATCAATACATTATGCAACAAGTGCATCAGTTTCAGTTTCAACAAAATCAATATATTGTGCAACAAGTGCATCAGTTTCAGGTTCAACAAAATCGATACGTTATGCTACATGTGCATCAGTTTCAGTTTAAACAAAATCGATACATTATGCTACATGTGCATCAGTTTCAGTTTCAACAAAATCATTACATTATACAGCAAGTGCATCAGTTTCAGTTTCAACAAAATCAATACGTTATGCTACATGTGTATCAGTTTCAGTTTAAACAAAATCAATACATTATGCAACAAGTGCATCAGTTTCAGTTTCAACAAAATCAATATATTATGCAACAAGTGCATCAGTTTCAGGTTCAACAAAATCGATACGTTATGCTACATGTGCATCAGTTTCAGTTTCAACAAAATCAATACATTATGCTACATGTGCATCAGTTTCAGTTTCAACAAAATCAATACATTATGCTACATGTGCATCAGTTTCAGTTTCAACAAAATCGATACGTTATGCTACATGTGCATCAGTTTCAGTTTCAACAAAATCAATACATTATGCTACATGTGCATCAGTTTCAGTTTCAACAAGATCAATACATTATGCTACATGTGCATCAGTTTCAGTTTCAACAAAATCAATACATTATGCTACATGTGCATCAGTTTTACATTATGCTACACGTGCATCAGTTTTAGTTTCAGTTTCAGTTTCTCAAAATGACATCTCCGCGCTCAGAACGAATTCCATATGCACTAAACGTCACAAGTGCCATGTGTATGGTGATCATGGCATAAGCTTTAAGCCTGCACATAAACCCATGAGCTGACCAGGTCCTGAGGCCCTACCTAGACTATGTTTTACCCAGTCTATATTTTATACTGGTATTTTATCAGCCTACTACTGGAATAATTTGGTTACATGTAAATGATACCTGTATCTGTGTATGTTACCTTCAAAAAAGGAACATATATATATATATTTATATACATATATATATATATATATATATATATATTTACATATATGTACAGGTCTGAATCAAAACATAACTAGCTCTCCTGTATAAACTCGTATCACATGACAGAACATCCCCCCTCCATAGTCAATGCCCAAATGTTCAGCTGTCTATCAACTAGATGAAGGCAATATTTTCATAATCATAGATAGGTATGTAAGTAGGTATGTAAGTAAATGCGTAAGTAAGTAAGTAAACAAGCAAATAAATAAGTACGGATTTATGTAAGTAAGTAATTAAGTAAGTAATTAAGTACGTAAGTAAGTAAGTAAGTAAATAAGTGAGTAAGTAAGTGAATAACAAGTAAGTAAGTAGGTGAATAAATGAATACATTTTAAAGGAGTACGTAGATAGATAATCAATGATACTGCACCTTTATATCTCTATGACCACTTCCAAATGTATACCCCGCCCGACTTCTCCGTTCTGCTTCTGATACTTCATGGCCAAGCCAGCGTAGTCGGCGTTGGCTTAGAAGGGCAAAGATGGTCTGTAGGCCCGCACGACGGAGGACCTCTGTGTTGGTCACCTTGTCTTGCCATTGGATGCCGAGAATGCGTCGCAAGCAGCGGAGATGGAAAATGTTGAGCCTCTTTTCTTGGCTGGCGTATGTGGTCCAGGCTTCACTTGAGTAGAGAAGTGTGCTCAATACACATGCTCTGTACACCTGCATTTTGGTGTTTACAGTGAGACTGCTGTTGGACCAGACTCGCTTGTTCAGTTTAGCCATAACAAATGAGGCCTCTGCAATTCTGGTGCTGATTTCAGCGTCCAGAGAGAGGTTGTCACTTATGGTGGACCCAAAGTACTGAAATTTGTGGACAGTATTGAGGTCGTAGTCTCCAATGTGTAGAGATGGTGGTTCTTCACAGCCTTGGCCTAAGATCTCAGTTTTCTTCAAGCTGATTGTGAGACCAAACTCTCTGCAAGCGTGGGCGAAGCGATCAACGAGCCTCTGGAGATCTTGTTCACTGTGGGAAACCAGCGCAGCATCATCTGCAAAGAGAGCTTCTCTGATGGTCTTCTTTTCCTCCTTAGTTTTGGAACGAAGCCTGGCAATGTTGAAGAGCTTTCCATCGGTCCTTGTATGAAGATATACCCCTTCTTCAGATCTGCAGAAGGCATAGGTCAGCAACATCGAGAAGAAGATCCCGAACAGAGTTGGGGCCAAAACACATCCCTGTTTCACTCCACTGCTGATTCTAAAAGGCTCTGATGTGGCACCATTATAGCACACAGTGCTATGCATATCCTCGTGGAAAGACTCGATGACAGCTGATAGTCTTGGGGGGCAGCCGATTTTCTTCAAAAGCTTGAAAAGACCACTCCGACTGACCAGGTCGAACGCTTTCGTGAGATCAATGAAGGCGAGGCAAAGGGGCATGTGCTGCTAGCGACACTTTTCCTGTAGTTGCCGGACAGAGAAGATCATGTCGATGGTCGATCTTCCGGCCCTGAAGCCGCACTAGGACTCAGGGTAGATGCGAGCTGCCTCAATCCTGCTCTGGCTTTGCTTGCTGACTGTCCACGTCTCGCATCCGTACAACAGTATTGGTTCTATATAACACTCAAGGACTCTCTTTCTGATGTTAATTGATAGGCATTTGTTGGTAAGAATGCTTGTCATCTTCTTGAATGCTGTTTTGGCTTGGCCGATTCTGCCAGCTATTTCCGATGTGCATCTGCCGTCTGATGAAATGACCGTTCCCAGGTATTTGAACTTATTAACCTGTGTCAAGGTTGTGCCATTTGCTGTTATTTTGCATGAGGGGATTTCATGTTTTTTACTGATCACCATGACTTCAGTCTTCTTGCTGTTTAGTTCCAACCCCTTACCTTTGCTTTCTGTTTCTAGTATATTCACAAGGGTTTGTAGGTCCCTTTCATTTTCTGCAATTAGCACGGTGTCATCTGCGTACCGAATGTTGTTTATCATTTTCCATTCAACCTTTAATCCAGGGTCTTCTTCTAGGTTTCTCATGATGTTTTCGCTATATAGTGAAAACAGATCTGGTGACAAAACACAACCCTGTCTGACTCCTCTTTTGATGTTTTGAAAAGAGCTTATATTGTTTTCTATTCTCATTGCAGCTGTTTGTTCCCAGTACATATTCC
>JAPXFY010000029.1:47903715-47906215 GCA_030674185.1 Monoplex corrugatus
TGGCAAACTTTGTCACTTTCCGGCAGCTCCTGCGGCCGCGTTGGCACCAAAACGTAACAGCCCTGCTGTTCCTTTGGATCTGTCAGCGAGGTGGAGAGGGGGGACAAGTTGCATGGGCAACAGCCTGTCTTCCATATTACATGCCCAGGCTTACATCCGTCCATTCATCCACAAACACTCTGCACCTACGACCTGGAGAGGACACTCCAGCCTCGCTACTAACACTAGTGTCGGCACAACACGGGAAGCAAGAGATACCGGTGATAAGTCATTGCTCAACTGGCGTAGAGCTGACGCCAGGGGTTGCTTTTGACGGTGGGAGAGACCTTCGTATCTTACTGGACAGCTACCGCCCGCCTAAGCTGGGCAACCCCCAGCCAGTTAGGTGCTGTCTCGCCACGACCTGCCTTCTTCATTGGGTGCATGAAGATTAGGAGAAAATCTGACAAGCAGGTCGTTAATTACCGCACCAAACAAAAAGAAAAATTCAAATTCAAGAAACGGATCAGGAAAAGGATCAGCAGTGAAACTGGGCTGTTGGAATGTCCGAACAATGATGCCTGGGCTCTCCCAAGATCTGCAAGACATCAGCGACGCCAGAAAAACCGCCGTCATAAACAACGAACTAAAGAGGCTCAATGTGGACATTGCCACTCTGCAGGAAACACGGCTGGCTGACCCAGGAACACTAAAGGAAAGGGACTACACCTTCTGGCAAGGAAAGAGTTCTGATGCCCCAAGAGAGCACGGAGTGGGCTTTGCAGTAAGGAACAGCCTGCTGAACATGATTGAACCAGGCAGCGGCGGTTCAGAACGACTCTTGACTCTCCGCCTCAACACCACCGAAGGCTATGTCACTCTCATCAGCGTTTATGCCCCAACTCTGTCCGCCTCTCCAGACACCAAGGATGAGTTCTACGAAAATCTTGCATCAACCATAAGGAACATCCCCAGGACAGAACAACTTGTTCTCCTGGGCGACTTCAACGCCAGAGTGGTTGCAGACAATGACTCATGGCCCTTCTGCCTCGGTTCCTTTGGAGTGGGGAAAATGAATGAGAATGGACAGCGACTGCTTGAGTTTTGCGCCTGCCATGAACTGTGCATCGCCAACTCCTTCAGCACAAAGTCTCCTGGAGGCATCCCCGCTCAAAACATTGGCACCAACTGGACTTGATCCTAGTAAGACGTGCCGCTATCAAAAACGTTCTCCACACTCGCTCTTATCACAGCGCAGACTGCGACACAGACCACTCTCTGGTATGTTGCAAGATCAGGCAACAACCAAAGAAGTTCCACTGCTCAAAGAAACAAGGGAACCCTCGCATTGACGTCAGCAAGATGTCTCAGCCAGATCTTGTAGAACAGTTCGCAGAGGCCTTTCAGAGAGAATACGATGCATTGCAGCCCAGAGACTCTGCCACTGAGAGATGGGAAACGCTACGAGACACCATGCACCGCATTGCTATGGCCACCTTTGGGAAGAAAACTGTGAAGTCCCACGACTGGTTTGAGGCCAAATCATCAGAGATGACTCCCACTGTTGAGGCCAAGCGTGCCGCACTCACCAAGTATAAGCGGTCACCCAGTGAGAAGAACCTGCAAATCCTCAGGGCTGCCAGAAGTAAGGTTCAGCTTAACGCCAGGCGCTGCGCAAACGAGTACTGGACAGAGCTCAGCGAAGAGATACAGAGTGCTGCTGAAAGAGGCAACATCCGAGGAATGTATGATGGCATCAAGAAGGCACTGGGACCAACACAGAGCAAGATCGCCCCCCTCAAATCCTCCACTGGAGAAGTAATCAGCAGTCCTAGCCAACAGATGGAAAGATGGGCGAAACATTACTCCGACCTCTACTCCACACAGAACATGGTGTCCCCCTTAGCCCTCGATGCCATCAAGTGCATGCCGGTAATGGAAGAACTTGACGCAGAGCCAACTGCGGACGAACTCAGCAAGGCCATTGATAGCCTGGCATCAGGAAAGGCACCTGGCAACGACGGAATTCCCCCAGACCTCATCAAGCACTGCAAGACTTCTCTTCTGCACCCTTTGCACGCAGTTCTCTGTCAGTGTTGGAATGAGGGAGCTGTACCACAGGACATGAGGGACGTCAAGATCGTCACCCTGTACAAAAACAAGGGCGAAAGGAGCGACTGCAACAACTACAGAGGTATCTCGCTCCTCAGCATTGTTGGCAAAGTCTATGCTCGGGTCCTCCTAATCCGCCTGCAGAAACTGGCTGAACGCGTCTACCCGGAATCACAGTGTGGTTTTCGAGCAGAGAGATCCACGGTAGACATGGTCTTCTCCCTTCGCCAAATCCAGGAGAAGTGCAGAGAGCAGCGGATGCCCCTGTATGTGGCATTCATTGACCTCACCAAGGCCTTTGACCTAGTCAGCAGAGATGGCCTTTTCAGGGCTCTCAAAAAAATCGGCTACCCCCCCCCCCCCCCCAAACTGCACAGCTTAATTGAGTCCTTCCACTCAAACATGAAAG
>JAPXFY010000029.1:47911215-47921215 GCA_030674185.1 Monoplex corrugatus
GCCATCCTGGTGTGTACAGACCTGTTGATGTCAGAACTACACCATATGGCCATCCTGGTGTTTATTGACATGTTGATGTCAGAACTACACCATATGGCCATCCTGGTGTTTACAGACCTGTTGATGTCAGAACTACACCATATGGCCATCCTGGTGTGTACAGACCTGTTGATGTCAGAACTACACCATATGGCCATCCTGGTGTTTACAGACTTGTTGATGTCAGAACTATACCATATGGCCATCCTGGTGTTTACAGACATGTTGATGTCAGAACTATACCATATGGCCATTCTGGTGTTTACAGACCTGTTGATGTCAGAACTATACCATATGGCCATCCCGGTGTTTACAGACCTGTTGATGTCAGAACTATACCATATGGCCATTCTGGTGTTTACAGACCTGTTGATGTCAGAACTATACCATATGGCCATCCTGGTGTTTGTTGACATGTTGATGTCAGAACTACACCATATGGCCATCCTGGTGTTTGTTGACATGTTGATGTCAGAACTATACCATATGGCCATCCTGGTGTTTATTGACATGTTGATGTCAGAACTATACCATATGGCCATCCTGGTGCTTATTGACATGTTGATGTCAGAACTATACCATATGGCCATCCTGGTGTTTATTGACATGTTGATGTCAGAAATATACCATATGGCCATCCTGGTGTTTACAGACCTGTTGATGTCAGAACTATACCATATGGCCATCCTGGTGTTTATTAACATGTTGATGTCAGAACTATACCATATGGCCATCCTGGTGTTTATTGACATGTTGATGTCAGAACTACACCATATGGCCATCCTGGTGTTTATTGACATGTTGATGTAGGAACTATACCATAATTATGGCCATCCTGGTGTTTATTGACATCTTGATGTCAGAGTTATACCATATGGCCATCCTGGTGTTTACAGACCTGTTGATGTCAGAACTACACCATATGGCCATCCTGGTGTTTACAGACATGTTGATGTCAGAACTATACCATATGGCCATCCTGGTGTTTACAGACCTGTTGATGTCAGAACTATACCATATGGCCATCCTGGTGTTTACAGACTTGTTGATGTCAGAACTATACCATATGGCCATCCTGGTGTTTATTGACATGTTGATGTCAGAACTATACCATATGGCCATCCTGGTGTTTACAGACTTGTTGATGTCAGAACTATACCATATGGCCATCCTGGTGTTTATTGACATGTTGATGTCAGAACTATACCATATGGCCATCCTGGTGTTTATTGACATGTTGATGTCAGAACTATACCATATGGCCATCCTGGTGTTTACAGATCTGTTGATGTCAGAACTACACCATATGGCCATCCTGGTGTTTACAGACCTGTTGATGTCAGAACTACACCATATGGCCATCCTGGTGTTTATTGACCTGTTGATGTCAGAACTATACCATATGGCCATCCTGGTGTTTATTGAATATTGATGTCAGAACTACACCATATGGCCATCCTGGTGTTTATTGACATGTTGATGTCAGAACTATACCATATGGCCATCCTGGTGTTTATTGAATATTGATGTCAGAACTACACCATATGGCCATCCTGGTGTTTATTGACATGTTGATGTCAGAACTATACCATATGGCCATACTGGTGTTTACAGACCTGTTGATGTCAGAACTATACCATAATTATGGACACCCTGGTGTTTATTGACATGTTGATGTTAGAACTACACCATATGACCATCCTGTTGTTTACAGACCTGTTGATGTCAGAACTACACCATATGGCCATCCTGGTGTTTATTGACATGTGGATTTCAGATCTACACCATATGGCCATCCTGGTGTTTACAGACCTGTTGATGTCAGAACTACACCATATGGCCATCCTGGTGTTTACAGACCTGTTGATGTCAGAACTATACCATATGGCCATCCTGGTGTTTATTGACATGTTGATTTCAGATCTACACCATATGGCCATCCTTTTGTTTACAGACCTGTTGATGTCAGAACTATACCATATAGCCATCCTGGTGTTTACTGACATGTTGATGTCAGAACTACACCATATGGCCATCCTGGTGTTTACAGACCTGTTGATGTCAGAACTACACCATATGGCCATCCTGGTGTTTACAGACTTGTTGATGTCAGAACCACACCATATGGCCGTCCTTGTGTTTACAGACCTGTTGATATCAGAACTATACCATATGGCCATCCTGGTGTTTACAGACTTGTTGATGTCAGAACTATACCACATGGCCATCCTGGTGTTTACAGACTTGTTAATGTCAGAACTATACCATATGGCCATCCTTGTGTTTACAGACTTGTTGATGTCAGAACTATACCATATGGCCATCCTAGTGTTTACAGACCTGTTGATGTCAGAATTATACCATATGGCCATCCTGGTGTTTACAGACTTGTTGATGTCAGAACCACACCATATGGCCATCCTGGTGTTTACAGACTTGTTGATGTCAGAACTATACCATATGGCCATCCTGGTGTTTACAGACCTGTTGATATCAAAACTATACCATATGGCCATCCTGGTGTTTACAGACCTGTTGATGTCAGAATTATACCATATGGCCATCCTGGTGTTTATTGAAATGTTGATGTCAGAACTATACCATATGGCCATCCTGGTGTTTACAGACATGTTGATGTCAGAACTATACCATATGGCCATCCTGGTGTTTATTGACATGTTGATGTCAGAACTATACCATATGGCCATCCTGGTGTTTACAGACATGTTGATGTCAGAACTATACCATATGGCCATCCTGGTGTTTACAGATATGTTGATGTCAGAACTATACCATATGGCCATCCTGGTGTTTATTGACATATTGATGTCAGAACTATACCATATGGCCATCCTGGTGTTTATTGACATGTTGATGTCAGAACTATACCATATGGCCATCCTGGTGTTTATTGACATGTTGATGTCAGAACTATACCATATGGCCATCCTGGTGTTTACTGACATGTGTATGTCAGAACTATACCATATGGCCGTTCTGGTGTTTACTGACATGTTGATTTCAGAACAACACCATATGGCCATCCTGGTGTTTACTGACATGTTTATGTCAGATTATAACCAACAAGCCTGTCACCATCAGATAGCTGAATTTATCTCATATGGCTTTTTGTCAACACGTAATACTTCTACGTGAAATGTTGATTGTTCTCTAAGGGAAAAACACGTAGCCATTTCTATTTCCCTAGGAAGGTAGATTTTTTTCTAGAAAACTTTGTCCTGGTCAACACTTTTGCAACGCAAGATCTTTAACGAGCGCTGTCCATGCTGCATACATGAGCTCAGTTTGTCATAATATCTGACTCTCTAGGACCCAAGCCACCAATTAAGGTTTAGTAGGAAGGGAATAGTGTTTTAGGATCATCGCACTCAGGGATGTTACCTTTGTCCTCATTTTTTTTTCGACCCATTTTCTACGCCATCTTTAATGGCGACAGAAGCTGGCACAGTGTTTTTTTTACAATGCGATGATGATGCTGTCGATAAGGATGATAATCATGATGCTATGAAGTTCCATCTAGGACTGATACTGCGTAACATGGCTGTATTCTAAGCTTACTATCATTGTATATCCTGGTGTCAACCAGGCTGGATGGATACAGACACCTGTTGTGCTGGTCAAAATATTTGAGCAACACCTTCAATGAAACATACACCCTCAGTGAAACATCTGTGAAGTGGACGAGACTCAACTGTGTGGTTTCAGTCTTCCCAATGAGCCCATAGCACGCCCAACTCTGGATAGGAGTCAGTTAGAGCCGAAAAATCCCACAATGGTATAGTTTAGAAGGTACTGATGAGGATTCGAACCCACAACCTTCCGGTCGGTAGTCCGTTGCACTAACCACCACACCACGGCGACTGGTATAGAGGGAACAAATTTGTCTGAGTGTCCGCACAGGACTATCTCATAATCACAATGTCTGTGCTTGTATCTGTGCAGACAGAAAAGGGAGAGAGAGAGAAATAAACACCACAGACCATGAAGAACACCCACATCATCACCATCATCGTCATCACCATCATCACCGTTATCACCAGGGTAACGGGAGATATCACGTGCACAGCAGTCAGCACGCCTTATGAGTCCACAGTCACATGTTCGTTCGGGGTGGATGTAGCCAGGACCAACCATAACTTTAACATACAGACCTACTATCCTGATAGACCCAGTGAGACAGGTAGATTGATTGATTGATTGATTGATTGATTGATTGATTGATTGGTTGATTGATTGGTTGGTTGGTTGGTTGGTTGATTGATTGATTGATTGATTGATTGACTGATTGATTGACTGACAGATTGATTGATTGATTGATTGATTGATTGATTGATTGATTGATTGATTGATTGATTGATATAACTACCACAGTTTAACTGGCATCTAAAATTTCTAGATATGGCTGACCCAGATGATTTGATTTATTGATCAGTCCAGTTAGATTTACTGTATTAACATTCCAGATATTGTGAATGATCCAGGTATGTCTCGGTATCGACCGATCCGTCTACTCTCGTTTCAATACTGACACGAATATTATTTTTGATGAATGTAAACTTGTGCTTCAAACTGACGATCTTCAAATTGAACATTCAATTCTATGTTATTAATCTACACTTAGAGAAATTAAAATGTGTATACACTGGACTGGTATCACACGTACATCATTTTCACATCTACATAACACACAAAGTCAAATGGACAGACAGAAGAACCCATGAAAGTGTCCTGGAAGAACTTGATACCACTAGAAAACTATTAGCAGACATAAGAAAGAAAAGCCTTGAATACAATGGCCAGCGAGAACACGGACCTCATAGCAGTCATATTTCAAGGAAAAAAACATAGGCGAAAAGAATGAAAAGCAGATATCAAATCTCACTCATCGAGAACATAACCAACATCAGTGGCCTAAATATTCAAGAAATTGTCCACAAAAGTCAATACAGAGCAGCCTGGAGGGAGATGGCGGTGTCTATGCGTACAGCAGCCAACACAAAAACCCGGTGATGCCGAGAAGTGGACAGATGAGACTTAAGTTTCACGGCTGACCTAGACCTTTTTCTTCTTCTAATCCCATGGCATTCGGTACATTCGGTACGCAGATGACACCGTGCTAATTGCAGAAAATGAAAGGGACCTACAAAACCTTGTGAATATACTAGAAACAGAAAGCAAAGGTAAGGGGATGGAACTAAACAGCAGGAAGACTGAAATCATACTACTCAGTACAAAACATGAAATCCCCTCATGCAAAATAACAGCAAATGGCACAACCTTGACACACGTTAATACGTTCAAATACCTGGGAACGATCATTTCATCAGATGGCAGATGCACATCGAAAATAGCTGGCAGAATCGGCCAAGCCAAAACAGCATTCAAGAAGATGACAAGCATTCTTACCAACAAATGCCTATCAATTAACATCAGAAAGAGAGTCCTTCAATGTTATATAGAACCAATACTGTTATACGGATGTCAGGCGTGGACAGTCAGCAAGCAAAGCCAGAGCAAGATTGAGGCAGCCGAGATGTGGTTTCTAAGAAGAATGTTGAGAGTTCCATGGACAGCAAAGAAAACAAACGAGACAGTCTTGACGGAGGCAGACACAAGTAGATCCATAAGGAAGATTAGGAAAAGACAGGCAACATTTAGAAGCCATTTTATGAGGAAGGGGTATTTGGAGCACCTGGTCACAAGGGAAAGCTGGAGGGAAGAGAGCACCAGGTAGACCCAGGGAGAGAATGATGGACGGACTTGCAGAGTGGCTGGGGACGAGGAGGGTGGGGGAGATGCTAGGGGCAACGAGAGATAGAGACAGATGTTATAAACACCGCTCTCTCTCTCTCTGTCTGTCTGTCTGTCTCTCTCTCTCTCTCTCGCTCTCTCTCTCTATCTCTCTCTCTCTCTCTTTATCTCTGTTTCTTTCTCTGTCTCTGTCTCTGTCTCTCTCTGTTTCGCTGTCTAATTCTATATTTCTATTTGTCTGTCTCTGTCTCTGTCTCTCTCTCTCTTTCTCTCTCTCTCTCTATCTGACTGTTTCTTTCTCTCTTTCTATCTGTCTGTCTGTCTGTCTGTCTCTCTGTCTCTCTCTCTCTCTCTCTCTCTCTCTCTCTCTCTCTTTGCCGTCTGTTTCAGACACGGTTCTGTTATGTAACTGGCTGACGTCAAGTAGCATCACATGTAAGGAGGGCAGTGGCATCATGTTTAATAACGTCATCAGTGATAAAGTGATCGTTAAGGGACCACCACGCAACAGCCCAGGAGCCATGTACATCTGCCAGGTGTTGCCACAAATGGACAAGCCTAGCGTGCCTTGTAGCTTGTCCTACAAAAGTACGTTAATCATTAGAACCTCTGTGTGTGTGTGTGTCTGTGTGTGTGTGTGTGTGTGTGTGTGTGTGTGTGTGTGTGTGTGTGTGTGTGTGTGTGTGTGTGTGTGGTTCGTGTTGTGTGTGGTGTGTGTGTGTACTGTGTGTGTGTGTGTATGTGTGTGTGTGTGTGTGTGTGTGTGTGTGTGTGTGATGTGTGTGTGTGTGTGTGTTGTGTGTGTGTGTGTGTGTGTGTGTGTGTTGTGTGCGCATGTGTGTATTGTGTGTGTGTGTGTGTGTGTGTGTGTGTATGTGTGTGATGTGTGTGTGTGTGTGTGTGTGATGTGTGTGAGTGAATGTGTGTGTGTGTGTGGATGTGTGTATTTGTGTGTGTGTATTTGTGTGTGTTTGTGTTGTGTGTGTGTGTGTGTTTGTGTGCATGTGTGAAAGAAAGTGAGATTAAATAGAGAGAGAGAGAGAAGAGAGAAAGAGAGAGAGAAATACAGATAAAGAGAGAGAGAGGTGGAGAGAGAGACAGAGAAAGGGAGTGAGACAGACAGAGACAGAGACAGAGACACAGAAAGAAAAGGAGAGAGGGGGGCGGAAAGAGAACGCATATGTATATGTGTGTGTGTGTGTGTGTGTGTGTGTGTGTGTGTGTGTGTGTGTGTGTGTGTGTGTGTGTGTGTGTGTGTGTGTGTGTAAATCATGGATGTTTGTGTGTGTGTTTGTGTGCGTGCCTCGTGTGTTTGTGTGTGTGTGAGTGTGTGTGTGTGTGTGTGTGTGTGTGTGTGGTGTGTGTGTGTGTGTGTGTGTGTGTGTGTGTGTGTGTGTGTGTAGAAAGTGTTTTCGTTTAATTCTCAGCGGAATAAACACGAAATAATCCATACAACATACGTATGTAAGCACAACACAGTAGTATTACTTTACCGACGTACTGTATACGTTACTAGGCAGTCAAGGGGTTTTTATCACGTTTCCTACGTGTGGCTTCATATGCGGACAGGCAGAGGTAATCAATGTACTTCCATGAAAATTGTCTTCTACTTTGGTCAGCCAGATTAATCTATGTTGACAGCTTTTGGTAGGGTAATTCTTCAGTATGGTTAAAAACGAGAGGGAGAGAGAGAGAGAGAGAGAGAGAGAGAGAGAGAGAGAGAGAGAGAGAGAGACACAGACATAACAGACAGACAGACAGACAGACAGACAGAACAGAGAGATAATAATAATAATAAAGAGCATTTATATAGCGCCTAATCTGATGAAAACAAGAGCCCTAAGCGCTTACAGGTATCACGCAGACACAACCAAAACACACACACACACACACACACACACACACACACACACACACACACACACACAAAACACACACACACACACACACGCACACACACACCAGCCGACATTCAAGGCTCAAAAAACAACAAGGGGGGATTTGGGGAAGTTAGGTGGTAGAGTCTTTATAAGTATCATGAGAGGGACTGGAAGAGATGGGTTTTCAGAGAGGACTTGAAAGAAGTGAGAGTTGCAGAGTGGCGAACAGAGACAGGGAGCTGATTCCAGATTACAGGGGCCTGATAGGAAAAGGAGCGTTGACCATAGGTTTTAGTGCGACAGGATGGTATGCGGAAGGTACGAGTATCAGCCGAGGAACGAAGTTGACGAGAGGGGGTGTACAGATGGAGGAGGTCAGAGATGTAAGGGGGTGCAAGACCGTTGAGAGACTTAAAACATAACAAAGCAATCTTGTAGCGAATTCTCTTTTCAACAGGTAACCAGTGAAGAGATTTGAGAAGAGGAGTGACATGAGAGGAACGAGATTTTCTGAAGATGAGCCTAGCAGCATTGTTTTGAACTTTTTCAAGCTTTTGAATGAGAGAGAAAGGACAGCCCGAGAGGAGGGAGTTGCAGTAGTGAGACGAGAGAGAACAAAGGCACAGAGGAGAGTTTTGGAGGCTTCGACAGAGAGGATATTGCGAATAGAAGAAATTCTGCGTATCTCAAGATAGCATAATCTGCAAACATTCTGGACGTGTTTTTCAAAGGACAGGGTGTTATCGAGAGTGACTCCAAGATTGCGGACAGTGGAAGATAGTGGAATGTCAGATCCAAGCAGAGAGACAGACAGAGGAAGGGAAGAACACTTAGCCAATGTGGTGGGAGAGATAAGGCTAAGTTCAGTTTTAATGGGGTTGAGTTGAAGTTTGTTTACAGTCATCCAGGAGTGAACATCAGAAATGCAGCCTTGGGTTTGTCTGATTATAGAGGGCAGTTGTGGGAGGGAACCAGAAGTATAGAGTTGGTTGTCATCAGAAAAGCTATGATGGGACATAGAGTGAAGTCGCATAATTTCAGAGAGGGGTTGTGTGTACAGCACAAATAGGATGGGACCTAAAACAGAGCCTTGGGGCACACCAAACTGGAGGGTAGCGGGTGCAGAGGATGAACAACAGACAGAGACTGTTTGAGTGCGATTGGAGAGGTAGGACTGGAACCAAGACAGAGCGATGTCAGAGATACCGAACACTTTATGGAGACGTGTGAGCATGATAGAATGGTCAATGGTGTCGAATGCAGCCGAGAGATCAAGGAGAGATAGAAGAGAGATTTGATTTTGATCAAGAGCAGTCAGAATATCATTTGCAATTTTTACAAGAGCAGTTTCAGGGCTGTGTCCAGTGCGATAAGCCGACTGATAAGGGTAAGAGAGGTTGTTGGCGGTGATATGATCAGAGATCTGTGCGAGAACAATTTTTTCAAGGACTTTGGATAAGAAAGGTAGGTTGGAAACAGGTCGATAGTTTTTGAGGTTATTGGGGTCAAGACTAGGTTTCTTTAAAAGAGGTCTGACCAGGGCAGATTTGAAGGAAGTGGGAAAGATACCAGATGACAGGGAATTGTTGATGACAGTTGTGAAGTGAGGGAGCAAAGTATCTAGGCAGTGTGTTAAGATATGTGCTGGAAGAGGATCAAGCTCACAGGTCTTGATGTCAGAATGGCGGATTACATTGCGGATAGTAGTTTCAGAAGCAGGCTGAAGAGAAATAAGTGGTGTGCCTTGAAACAGAGGGTCGGGAATAGGAGGTTGAGAGATGGGCTGGGAGTCAAGACTGGAACGGATGGACCTAATTTTATCAATGAAAAAATCTGAAAAATGTTGTGCTAGACGGGCAGGGGGAAAGCATGATGGGGAGGGGATTTATCTGATTTGCCAAGGAGGGTATTAGTAACGGAATATAGCTGTTTTGATGTAGAGCATGCAATAATTTTCGCATTGTAAAAGGCAGACTTAGCAGAGTCAACTATAGCATTGACAGTTTTGTTGGCAGCCTGAAAAATCTGTTTATTGATAGTAGTGCTGTTCTTCAGCCACCGTCTTTCAGCACGACGGCGTTCACGCTTGGCCTTAAGAAGATCAGGGCCAACGGCAGAAAACCAGGGCGATGGTGGTCTCTGGGATACCCTTCGTCTGGTGGCGGGGGCGTGCATGTCCAGCAGATCACTAATAGTCCGATTGAGGTCGTCAGCAGAGGCTGGAGGACAGGACTGAAGAGCGGCCAGGAGATCTTCGTTGAAGACGACGGTGTTGATATCAACTAGTTTTCTGACCATGACATAGGTAG
>JAPXFY010000029.1:47923715-47931215 GCA_030674185.1 Monoplex corrugatus
CAACGACTACGACGACAAAGACGACGTCAATGATGATGATGGTGATGGTGATAATGGTGATAATGTTAATGATGACGACGAGAGAGTTGATGATGATGATGACGACGATGACGACGACGATGACAACGACAACGGTGACGATGGTGATAGTGATGATGATGATGATGATGATGATGATGATGATGATGATGATGATGATGATGATGATAACGACGACGACGACGCGGCCGCCGACGATGACGATGACGACAATGATGATAATAACAACAACAACAACAATGATGATGATGATGATGACGACGACGACGACAATGATGATAATAACAGCGATGATGATGATGACAATTATGACGATGACGATGACGATGATGATAACTATATGTTCACAGAGGAGCTCAAAGAGATGGCAAACTCTCTCCAGATACTGATTGCTATCACTGCCATTCAATGTGTCCTCTTTCTCATCTTCCTCGTCGTTGTCATCGTCATTGTCATCGTCCTCTATCGATACAGGTAAAGGGTGTTTGCTCGCCAGTCTGTGTTAGTAGAGAGAGAGAGAGAGAGAGAGTGTGTGTGTTGTGTGTGTGTGTGTGTGTGTGTGTGTGTGTGTGTGTGTGTGTTTTGTGTGTGTGTGTTTGTGTGTGTGAGTGCGTGTGTGTCTGCGTGCGTGCGTGTGTGTATATATGTGTGTTTTGTATGTGTGTGTGTGTGTGTGTGTGTGTGTGTGTGTGTGTGTGTGTGTGTGTGTGTGTGTGTGTGTGTGTGTGTGTGTGTGTGTGTGTTTTACTGGTCAAATTCGGAGGCAAACGATTTGATATCAACATCATACAGGTGTATGCACCAACATCCGCAAGTACTCTACGAAGTTTTAGAGATGGCCAAGGTCCAATGTAAATCACAGAAGTTACAGTCATAATGGGAGATTTTAATGCTAAAGTGGGACAGGATAGGGTGGAGAATATAGTTGGACCTCATGCCCTTGGTACACAAAATGAAAGGGGGGGGGGGACTTGTAGAATGGGCACAGATGAATGAGTTCATAGCAGGAAACACCTGGTCTGAGCAGCCTAACAGAAGAAAATGGACTTGGATGAGTCCAGGAGATAATACCAAAAATCAAATTGACTGCATCCTGATCAACAAAAGATTTAGAAATTCTTTACTGTCAGCAAAAACACTACCAGGCGCAGACTGCAACAGTGACCACAATCCAGTAGTGGGAAGGTTTAGGCTGAAATTGAGGAAAAGGAAACAGACCAAAAGAAACATCAAACTAAACCTTGGACTCTTGAAGACAGATGAAATGACATGTCAAAAATGTAATGTACATGTTCAAAACAAATTCAGTGCTCTGGAAGATGTTGGTGACAGTGAGGAACAAAGAACAAAGTTGAGAAGTTCGATAAATGAAGCATGTGAAGAAATCCCTAAGGCAGATAGAAAAGCAAAACAAGAGCTGGATAACTAATGAAATTTTGGGCCTGGTGGAGGAGAGGAGGAAGGCAAAGAGAAACGAGGAGATATACAGGAAGATAAACAAAGAAATCAGGAATAGGTGCAATGAAGCTAAGGAAGCTTGGCTGAACACAAAATGCAAAGAGATAGAAGAACGACACAGAATGGATCCTCACGGTATGTACAGACGAACTGAAGAAATTGTCCACAAGAAAAATACATGCACATCAACTGGTTGCTTAAAATCGAAAGATGGCACGCTTATCATGGAAAAAGACAAAATATTAGACAGATGGGGAGAGTACATTAAAGACGTTTTTGAGGATGACAGAAACGAAGAACACATTATAAAAAAAGAACTTTGAAGGACCACCGATAATGAAAGATGAAGTTAGAGCAGCACTGAAAAAGATGAAACCAGGAAAAGCCCCAGGACCAGACAACATTACTACAGAGATGATTGAAGCCCGGGAGGAATTTGGCATAGAAAAAATAACAGTCCTCCTAAATGAAATTTATGACACTGGAAAAATCTCCAAAGATATGTCAAAATCAATTTTCATTGCACTTCCAAAGAAGACAGGGGCTATAGAATGCGAACTCCATTGCACAATCAGTTTGATGAGTCATGTAACAAAACTCCTGTTAAGAATAATCATGATGAGGACAAGGAATAGAATCAAAAGAGAAATAGCAGAAGAACAGTGTGGCTTTCTGGAGGGGAAAGGAACTGTTAATGCCATATACATCCTAAGAACTATCATAGAGAGGTCAATTGAGCTGAATAAGGATTTGTATTTATGCTTTGTTGACTATACCAAGGCTTTCGATCGGGTACGACATGATGAATTGATCAACCAACTGGAGAGACTCAATGTCGATGGAAAAGATCTACGAATAATCAGGAATATGTACTGGGAACAAACAGCTGCAATGAGAATAGAAAACAATACAAGCTCTTTTCAAAACATCAAAAGAGGAGTCAGACAGGGTTGTGTTTTGTCACCAGATCTGTTTTTACTATATAGCGAAAACATCATGAGAAACCTAGAAGAAGACCTGGATTAAAGGTTGGAGGGAAAATGATAAACAACATTCGGTACGCAGATGACATCGGGCTAATTGCAGAAAATGAAAGGGACTTACAAAACCTCGTGAATATACTAGAAATAGAAAGCAAAAGTAAGGGGTTTTCAACTAAACAGCAGGAAGACTGAAGTCATGGTGATCAGTAAAAAACATGAAATCCCCTCCAAATACCTGGGAACTGTCATTTAATCAGACGGCAGATGCACATCGGAAATACCTGGCAGAATTGGCCAAGCCAAAAAGCATTCAAGAAGATGACAAGCATTCTTACCAACAAATGCCTTTCAATTAACATCAGAAAGAAAGAGAGTCCTTCAATGTTATATAGAACCAATACTGTTGTACAGATGTGAGGCGTGGACAGTCAGCAAGCAAAGCCAGAGCAGGATTGAGGCAGCCGAGATGTGGTTTCTCAGAAGAATATTGAGAGTTCCATGGACAGCAAAGAAAACAAACGAGACAGTCTTGATGGAGGCAGACACAAGTAGATCACTCATAAGGAAGATTAGGAAAAGACAGGCAACATTTATAGGCCATTTTATGAGGAAGGGGGATTTGGAGCACCTGGTCTCAACGGGAAAGCTGGAGGGAAAGAGAGCACCAGGTAGACCCAGGGAGAAAATGCTGGACGGACTTGCAGAGTGGCTGGGGATAAGGAGGGTGGAGGAGATGCTGGTGGCAACGAGAGATAGAGATGGTTGGAAGTCAATGGTCGCCAACGCCATGCGGCAGGGCACCTGATGATGATGATGTGTGTGTGTGTGTGTGTGTGTGTGTGTGTGTGTGTGGTGTGCGTGTCGTGTGTGTGTGTGTGCGTGTGTGTGTGTGTGGTGTGTGTGTGTGGTGTGTGTGGTGTGTGTGTGTGTGGTGTTGTGTGTTGTGGTGTGCGTGTGTGTGTGCGTGTGTGTGTGTGTGTGGTGTGTGTGTGTGTGTGGGTGTGTGTGTGCGGTGTGTGTGTGTGTGGTGTGTGTGTGTGTGTGTGTGTTGTGTGTGTGTGTGTGTGTGTGTGTGTGGTGTGGATGTAGATATTGATTTTCTGTTGTTGTTTTTTCTTATGGATTATATGATTTCCATCTCATCCTTACCTCTTTTCCTATAATTATCACTTGCCAAAAGTCTCTCTGTCTCTCTGTTTCTCTGTCTCTGTCTCTGTCTGTCTGTCTGTCTGTCTGTGTCTCTTTGTCTCTATCTCCTTGTCTGTCTGTGTGTTTGTCTGTCTGTTTGTCTGTCTATCTGCCTTCCCTCTCTTTGCCTTGACGGAAACATTTCCCAGGAGGTACCAATGCATCAATTCTGAGGGAAAAGCGTCAAGAACAAAGCCATACGTACTGGGCATCAGCAGTTATATGGACGCGTGTATACAACATTTTCTCAGGTATTTTTGACACCATGCAAAGTATGTCTTCACCGCCGTGACGATGTACCATTGTCTTCCACTTTGTGTTGAGTTCTTTTTCACCTGAATTTTTTTTCAAATATAAAGTGACCTTAAGAAGAATAAAATCGGATTTATTGTGAACGTTTTTTATATTAATATGAAGAATGTTAACTTGTGAACTGTTTCCGTGATATCTCTGAATTTAAGCGATATTGCTGATGTGAATTTCACATGTAAGATTAACTCTGTGGTGATTTGTGACTAATCTAATTATGTAATATAAGATTCCAATATACTTATCACAGCTGATAACACTACTCAAATGATGATTTTTTCAATCACACTTGCAGGATCATGCAGAAGGTCATAAAGGTTACAGGTCTGGATCAGGGTCAGGATCCCACAGATGACCTACCAATACGAAATCGTGTTACTCGGATTGAAGAAAACCCGCTCCTTCAAATTGAGAACCAGCAGAAAAAACAGGTGGGTACACGAAGCAAAGTGAACAAAGTGTTCTCTCATCGGTTGGAAGGTTGTGGGTGCCAATCTCCCATCAATCCTTTCAAAAATCATTCTGGGATTGTCCAGTCCCCAACTGGCTCCTTCCCAGAGCTGACAGCGCTATGGACTCATTTGGAAGACTGGGACCACATTGGTCAAGTCTCATCACTTCGAGGATACATCACTTTCGATCGGGTATCACACGAATAATTTATCAACAAACGAGAAAGGCTCGATATTTATGGAAAAGGTCCAAGAATAACCAGAAATATGTACTGGGAACAAACAGCAGCAATGAGAATAGAAAACGATTTAAGCTTTTTCCAAAATAACGAAAGAGGGGTCAGACAGGGTTGTGTTCTGTCACCAGGTTTGTTTTCACTTTACAGCGAGACAATTATGAGAAACCTACAAGAATGCCCTGGGATAACGGTTGGAGCAAAATGATAAGAAACATTACGCAGATGACACCGTGTTAATTGCAGAAAATGAAAAAAAACTACAACTCTCTGTGAATATAATAGAAACAGAAAGCAAAAATAAAGGGTTGGAGCTAAATAGCAAGAAGACTGAAGTCATGGTCATCATCATCATCAGGTGCCCTGCCGCATGGCGTTGGCGACCATGGACTTCCAACCATCTCTATCTATCGTTGCCCCCAGCATCTCTCCCACCCTCCTCATCCTCAGCCACCTTGCAAGTCCATCCAGCATTCTCTCCCTGGGTCTACCCGGTGCTCTCTTTCCCTCCAGCTTTCCCATTGTGACCAGGTGCTCCAAATCCCCCTTCCTCATAAAATGGCCTATAAATGTTGCCTGTCTTTTCCTAATCTTCCTTATCAGTGATCGACTTGTGTCTGCCTCCATCAAGACTGTCTCGTTTGTTTTCTTTGCTGTCCATGGTACTCTCAACATTCTTCTGAGAAACCACATCTCGGCTGCCTCAATCCTGCTCTGCTTTGCTTGCTGACTGTCCACGCCTCGCATCCGTACAACAGTATTGGTTCTATATAACATTGAAGGACTCTCTTTCTGATGTTAATTGATAGGCATTTGTTGGTAAGAATGCTTATCATCTTCTTGAATGCTGTTTTGGCTTGGCCGATTCTGCCAGGTATTTCCGATGTGCATCTGCCGTCTGATGAAATGACCGTTCCCAGGTATTTGAACTTATTAACCTGTGTCAAGGTTGTGCCATTTGCTGTTATTTTGCAGGAGGGGATTTCATGTTTTTTACTGATCACCATGACTTCAGTCTTCCTGCTGTTTAGTTCCAACCCCTTACCTTTGCTTTCTGTTTCTAGTATATTCACAAGGTTTTGTAGGTCCCTTTCATTTTCTGCAATTAGCACGGTGTCATCTGCGTACCGAATGTTGTTTATCATTTTCCCTCCAACCTTTAATCCAGGATCTTCTTCTAGGTTTCTCATGATGTTTTCGCTATATAGTGAAAACAGATCTGGTGACAAAACACAACCCTGTCTGACTCCTCTCTTGATAATTTGAAAAGAGCTTATATTGTTTTCTATTCTCATTGCAGCTGTTTGTTCCCAGTACATATTCCTGATTATTCGTAGATCTTTTCCATCGACATTGAGTCTCTCCAGTTGGTTGATCAATTCTTCATGTCGTACCCGATCGAAAGCCTTGGTATAGTCAACAAAGCATAAATACAAATCCTTATTCATCTCAACTGACCTCTCTATGACAGTTCTTAGGATGTACATGGCATTAATAGTTCCTTTCCCCTCTAGAAAGCCACACTGTTCTTCTGCTATTTCTCTTTTGATTCTATTCCTTGTCCTCATCATGATTATTCTTAACAGGAATTTTGTTACATGACTCATCAAACTGATTGTGCAATGGAGTTCGCATTCTATAGCCCCTGTCTTCTTTGGAAGTGCAATGAAAATTGATTTTGACATATCTTTGGGGATTTTTCCTGTGTCATAAATTTCATTTAGGACTGTTATTTTTTCTATGCCAAATTCCTCCAGGGCTTCAATCATCTCTGTAGTAATGTTGTCTAGTCCTGGGGCTTTTCCTGGTTTCATCTTTTTCAGTGCTGCTCTGAATTCATCTTTCATTATGGGTAGTCCTTCAAAGTTCTTTTTTATAATGTGTTCTTCGTTTCTGTCATCCTCAAAAAGGTCTTTAATGTACTCTCCCCATCTGTCTAATACCTTGTCTTTTTCCATGATAAGCGTGCCATCTTTTGATTTTAAGCAACCAGTTAATGTGCATGTATTTTTCCTGTGAACAATTTCTTCAATTCGTCTGTACATACCCTGAGGATCCATTTTGTGTCGTTCTTCTATCTCTTTGCATTTTGTGTTCAACCAAGCTTCCTTAGCTTCATTGCCTATACCTGATTTCTTTGTTTATCTTCCTGTATATCTCCTCGTTTCTCTTTGCCTTCCTCCTTTTCTCCATCAGGCCCAAAATTTCATTAGTCATCCAGCTCTTTTTTGCTTTTCTATTTGCCTTAGGGATTTCCTCACAAGCTTCATTTATAGAACTTCTCAACTTTGTCCATTGTTCCTCACTGTTACCAACGTCTTCCAGAGCACTGAATTTGTTTTGAACATGTACATTAATTTTTGACGTATCATTTCATCTGTCTTCAAGAGTCCAAGGTTTAGTTTGATGTTGCTTTTGGTCTGTTTCCTTTTCCTCAATTTCAGCCTAAACCTTCCCACTACCAGATTGTGGTCACTGTTGCAGTCTGCGCCTGGTAGTGTTTTTGCTGACAGTAAAGAATTTCTAAATCTTTTGTTGATCAGGATGTAGTCAATTTGATTTTTGATATTATCTCCTGGACTCATCCAAGTCCATTTTCTTCTGTTAGGCTGCTCAAACCAGGTGTTTCCTACTATGAACTCATTCATCTGTGCCCATTCTACAAGCTTCCCCCTCTTTCGTTTTGTGTACCAAGTCCATGAGGTCCAACTATATCCTCCACCCTATCCTGTCCCACTTTAGCATTAAAATCTCCCATTATGACTGTAACTTCCTGTGATTTACATTGGACCTTGGCCATCTCTAAAACTTCGTAGAAGTTGTCGATGTCTTCCT
>JAPXFY010000029.1:47936215-47956215 GCA_030674185.1 Monoplex corrugatus
TGCTGGAAGAAGTAATGCTACATCGTTTTGAAAAAGAGAAAACAATTTCATAATTTTAGGAGATCTCAATGTTAGAACAGGTCACGAACAGTTTGGGCTTCATCATCATCATCATCATCAGGTGCCTTGCGCATGGCGTTGGCGATTATGGACTTCCATCTGTCTTTGTCACTTGTTGCCTCAAGCATCTCTTCCACCCTCATTGTCTTCAGCCACTCTGCAAGTCCGTCTAGTATCTTCTCTCTGGGTCTACCTGGTGCTCTCTTTCCCTCCAGCTTTCGTGTTATGACCAGGTGTTCCAATTCCCCTTTCCTCATAAAATGGCCTATAAATGTTGCCTGTCTTTTCCTAATCTTCCTTATGAATGATTTACTTGCGTCTGCTTCCATTGAGACTGTCTCGTTTGTTTTCTTTGCTGTCCATGAAATTCTCAACATTCTTCTTAGAAACCACATCTCGGCTGCCTCAATCTGCTCTTCAAAACGTGACTAATTATTTGGATGACATTGAGTATGACAGGATGAATAATGAATGTTATGTACGTTGTTCTAAGGATGAAACTGAATAGTTTTGGCAAAACATTGTTGGACTTAAGTTTCATGTTGGATATGGTTATTTTGAATGTTTTTTGTGACGGAGATACAAAGGGTGAATACACTTTTGTGCCTCCAAATGGGTGTAGTGTGATTGACTACTTTCTTGTTCTCTATAATCTGGTATCAAGCTTTGATTTACGGGTAGGTAACTGTGTTGATTCATGACATCTACCTGTTGAGGTAATATGGAAAAGGGGAAATAATCATACAGATGTAGAAAGTGCAAGACAACAAGGGGAAGAAAAAATTGTATGGTGTGAAGAATTAGCAAGTTTATTTGTAAACGAGCTTGATAATTGTCTACAGACAGCTTTCGGTTTGTTAGATTATAATGTGGATGACAGTTTGGAGTAATTTACTAAGGCTTTATGTAGGGCCGCTGCGTGTATGGTACGAACATTGAGACAAGGAGACTACTGAAAAAGTTTTAAAGAGATGCAAAACAGAAAAATAAAAAAGAGAAAAAGAGAAGCATATGTGATGTCACGAAAAGAATATGTTAAACTAAGTAAAACGAAAGATAGGGAATACGAAGATAAGAAAATAAGAACACTCAAAGATTCCATCAATGACTCCAGGACATTCTGGTCAATAATAAGATCTGTTAATAGAAAGGCCTTTGTGTACAATGAAATCTCTATTGAATAATGGTACAATCATTTCTGCAGTGTTTTCAACGATCTCTGGGAAGATACTGCACAAGAGAGCAATATAATAAAGGAAGAAAATAATTCTGAGCAATTTTTTGATGAGCCTATAACTAAAGAAGAAGTGATTGCGAGTATCAGGCATTTGAAAGCACGAAAGAGCGCAGGACCAGATCAAATAATGAGCGAAATGTTAAAACATACAAATGCTAATGTAATTGATTTCCTTGTCCATTTATGTAACAAGCTTTTTGGTAATTGTATTTTTCCGTCAGAATGGGCGAAGCCCATAATAATCCCAATTCATGAAAAGGGAGATGAGAACAATCCAGATAATTATAAATGAGTCGCCCTTACAAGTATAGAGAGTAAAGTTTCTATATACATATATTTTGAATAAGAGATTAACCAAGTGGGAAGAAAAAAGAGAAAATAGTTGAAGAGCAAGCTGGGTTTAGAGCAAACTACAGTACAATTGATTATATTTTCACTCTTTACTCCCTTGTTCAGAAGTAGTTCAGAAGTATTTACTTTCAAATAAGAAACTTTATGTTGCATTTATGGATTTTAGGAAGGCATTCGATTCTGTGAATCGTAATAATCTTTGGAATGTATTACGTAAAAGTGGTGTAAATGGAAAATTATATATATATGACCGTAAGAGGAATTTATAACTCTATGCTTGCATGCCTGCGTGTGACGTGTGTATATACAGATTATTTCGAATGCCCTAAAGGAGTGAAACAGGGATGTCAATTGGGCCCTCAACTGTTTTCATTTTTACCACTACTACTGTGCCAGTTTAGCTGAAGGTGTCTGTACAAGAATGTAGAGATATGTTATTCAAATAAACATATTATTTTGGTACAGAATTTTAGTGTAATCAAAGCGCAGACAGTGTCCCATTATTACTACATATTTTGGTAAGTTTTACACAGTTTCAACATGGCGGTGGTTTGTCTATTTTCCATAGCACTTCTGCTGTCGCAACTCCTGCCATTGTCATGGTCACTATTATTATGATATTAATGCAAACCTGTAGAATGGTTTATATCTATACAAACGCATTCAATTTGTCACATGAATTACATTCTATTATGTCCCCGCTGGAGACAGTCTACCGTTAATGAACTCTGGAGGTGAGGTGAGGGCCCTTAGTGAGGAAGGAGGTTCTTAATAAGTCGTGGTGTGGTGGTTATGAATAAGCCCAGGTAAAATATTTCAACGATCCCATGCCATTCACATCTGTTGCTAGTTTTAGACCTCTTTCCTCTCGATGAAACACCACAAGTACTGGTTGGAATCTTGTTGCATGACAACTTCAGTGTGTAGGAAGTCCTTAAAGCGAGAGAACAGCAGCAGTAGTGGTAGTGATAGAGCAGCAGTAGTGATAGTGATAGAGCAGCAGTAGTAGTGGTAGTGGTAGTGATAAAGCAACAGTAGTGGTGGTAGTGACAGAGCAGCAGTAGTAGTAGGTAGTGATAGAGCAGCAGTAGTAGTAGTAGTGATAGAGCAACAGTAGTGATAGTGATAGAGCAGCAGTAGTGGTAGTGATAGAGCAGCAATAGTAGTGGTAGTGGTAGTGATAAAGCAACAGTAGTGGTGGTAGTGATAGAGAAGCAGTAGTAGTAGGTAGTGATAGAGCAGCAGTAGTAGCATTAGTGTATGACAAACAGCATAGTGGTAGTGACAACACAGCATTAGTGATATGACACACAGCATTAGTGTAGACAGCAGCATTAGTGGTAGTACAGCAGCAGTAGTGATGACCACAGTAGTGGTAGTGACAGCACAGCAGTAGTGGTAGTGACAGCACAGCATTAGTGGGAGTGACAGCACAGCATTAGTGGTAGTGACAGCACAGTATTAGTGGTAGTGCAGCACAGCATTAGTGTGTGACAACGATTAGTGGTTGTGCAGCACAAGATAGTGGTTGACAGCACACTAGTTAGTGACAGACAGCAGTAGTGGTAGTGACAGCACAGCATTAGGTAGTGACAGCATAGATGAGGATAGTGGTATGCACATTGATGCACGTAGTGGGGCACTTAGTGGTAGACGCAGCAGTAGGGGGCACAGCATTAGTGGAGTGACATCACTTGAGGCAGACGTATGTGGTATGACAGCAAGCATTAGTGGTAGTGACAGATAGGGACAGCAAGCTTAGTGGGTGACAGCACAGAGTAGTGGTAGTGACACACACAGTATGGTAGTGACACACAGCGGTATGGTGTGACAACAGCATTAGTGGTAGTGACAGCACAGCATTAGTGGTAGTGACCACAGCATTATGGTAGTGAACAAGCAGCAGTGGTAGTGACAGCACAGCATAGTGGTAATGACAGAAGCAGTAGTGGTAGTGAGCAACAGCATTATGGTAGTGACAGCACTGCATTAGTGGTAGTACGAGCAGCATTAGTGGTAGTGACAGCACAGCTAGTGTAGTAGGTAGGACGACAGCATTAGGGTAGTGAAGCACAGCATTAGGGTGTGACAGCACAGCAGTAGTGGTAGTGACAGCACAGCAGTAGTGGTAGTGAAGCACAGCAGTATGGTAGTGACAGCCAGCAGTATGTAGTAAGGTTTTGGACAGCACATTAGTGGTAGTGACAAAACAGCATTAGTGGTAGTCACACAGCAGGTAGTGAGCACAGCATAGTGGTAGGACAACACAGTAGGTTATGAGCACACAGTAGTGGTAGTACAGCACAGCATTAGTGGTAGACAGACAGCATTAGTGGTAGTGACAGCACAGCATTAGTGTAGTGACAGCACAGCAGTAGTGTATGACGCACGCATTAGTGATATGACAGCCAGCATAGTGGTAGTGCAGCATATGTGTAGGACACAATGTGTATGACAGACAGATTATGGTAATGACAGCACGCTGGTGGACAGCACAGATGGTAGTGACAGAGCTTAGTGTATGCACACGCATAGTGGTAGGACAGCACGCTAGGGTGACACACGCTATGTAGACACCAGTGTGTGACAGCAGCTAGTGTGACAGAAGCAGTAGGTAGACAGCAAGAGTAGTGAACAGCGTTTGGAGTGCGCACAGCATTAGTGTAGGAAGACAGCATTAGTGATGACCACACATTAGTGTTACAGCACAGATAGGTAGTGAACACAGCATTGGTAGTGACGCCACATGTGTGACGACAGATTAGTGAGTGACGCACAGATTAGTGTTGACACGCATGGTTACAGACAGCTTAGTGTGGACAGCCGCATTGGTAGGAGCAGCATATGGTTGCCACACATTAGTGGTATGACAAACAGCTTAGTGACAAACAGCAGTGGACAGCAAGATAGGTACAACAGCAGTAGTGGTAGTGACAGCACGCATATGGTGTGACACACAGATTAGTGTACGCAGCATAGTGGTAGTGACAGACAGTAGTGGTGTGACACAGCAGGTGAAACAGCATATGGTATGACGCACGCATTAGTGACAGAGCATAGTGGGTGACGACAGCAGTAGCAGGTAGTGATCACGCATAGGTAGTACACAAGCTTGTAGTGACGCCAGCATAGTGGTAGTGACGCACAGCATTAGTGTAGTGACAACAGCATTGGTTGACCACAGCATAGTGTAGTGACAGCACAGCATTAGTGGTGTGACAGCACAGTATGGATGAACACAGCATAGTGGTAGTGACAGCACAGCATTGTGGTATGACAGACAGCATATGGTAGTGACACACAGCATGTGGAGTGAAGACAGCATAGTGGTAGTGACAGCACGCATGTGGTAGTGACAGACAGCATTAGTGAGTGACACACAGTTATGGTTGACGCACAGCATAGTGTGTGAAGCACAGCTTAGTGGTATAAGCACGCAGTGTAGCAGCATGGGTAGTGACACAGCATGGTGTGACAGACAGCATGTGGTGTGCGAGATTAGGTGTGAACCGCATGTGTTGACACACAGCATAGTGGTAGTGACACAGCTTGGTATGACACACAGCTATGTAGTGAAGCAGATAGTGTAGTGACAGCAGCATTATGTAGTGAAACGCATGAGCAAGCATTAGTGTGAAGACAGTTAGGTATGCAGCACGCTGTGGTGTGACAGCGCATGTGTGTGACAGAGCTTGGTAGGACACAAGCTATGAGGACAGCACGCATAGTGTGACAGCACAGTATGGTGTGAGCAAGCATAGTGTGTGACAAAGATTGTGCAGTTAGTGACGCCAGCAGGTAGTGACGAAGCATTAGTGTGACACAGCATATGTTGAACAGCTTATGTATGACAGCAGATTTGGTGTGCAGAAGCATAGTGGGTGCACGCTAGTGGTATAACACAGCTATGGTAGTGACCACAGCATTGTAGTGACAGCAGCATAGTGTGTGACACACAGATTGTGGTTGACAGCACAGCAGTGGTAGTGACACACAGCTTGGTATGACAGAAGCATAGTGTGTGAAGCAGCATTGTAGTGAGCACAGATGTGTAGTGACGCAGCATATGTGTACAACGCTAGGTATGACACAGCTTGGTACAGCACAGCAGTGGTGTGAACACAGATTATGTGAAGAGCTATGAGTGACACAGCTATGGAGGACCAAGCATGGTGTGACAGACGCATAGTGGTGTGACAGACAGATAGTGGTGGCACCGCTGGACAGACGCATTATGGTAGTGACAGCCAGATGGTGTGAACACGCTATGTAGTGACCGCTGGGTAGGCACAGTATGGTGTGACACAGATATGAGTGAAGACGATAGTGTGACAGAGCATAGTGGTGTGGACAGCATGTGTAGTGAAGAAGCATATGGTATGAAGCTTGGGAAGCAGCTATGTGTGAAGCATTAGTGGTAGTGACAGCACAGCATTAGTGGTAGTGACAGCACAGCATAGTGGTAGTGACAGCACAGCATTAGTGGTAGTGACAGCACAGCATTAGTGGTAGTGACAGCACAGCATTAGTGGTAGTGACAGCACAGCATTAGTGGTAGTGACAGCACAGCATAGTGGTAGTGACAAGCACAGCATTAGTGGTAGTGACAGCACAGCATTAGTGGTAGTGACAGCACAGCATTAGTGGTAGTGACAGCACAGCATTAGTGGTAGTGACACACAGCATTAGTGGTAGTGACAGCACAGCATAGTGGTAGTGACAGCACAGCAGTAGTGGTAGTGACAGCACAGCAGTAGTGGTAGTGACAGAGCAGCAGTGGTAGTGACAGCCAGCGTAGTGGTAGTGACACACAGCGTATGGTAGTGACAGCAAGCATAGTGGTATGACAGAGCAGTATGTAGTGACAGCACAGCAGTAGTGGTAGTGACGACAGCAAGTGGTAGTGACAGCACAACATTAGTGGTAGTGACAGCACAGCAGTAGTGGTAGTGACAGCACAGCAGCTAGTGGTAGTGACAGCACAGCAGTAGTGGTAGTGACAGAACAACAGTAGTGGTAGTGACAGCACAGAATTAGTGGTAGTGACAGCACAGCAGTAGTGGTAGTGACAGCACAGCAGTAGTGGTAGTGACAGCACAGCATTAGTGGTAGTGACACAGCTTAGTGGTATGACACACAGCATTAGTGGTAGTGACAGCACAGCAGTAGTGGTAGTGACAGCACAGCAGTAGTGGTAGTGACACACAGCATAGTGGTAGTGACAACACAGCTTATGGTAGTGACAGCACAGCATTAGTGGTAGTGACAGCACAGCATTAGTGGTAGTGACACACAGCATTAGTGGTAGTGACAGCACAGCATAGTGGTAGTGACAGCACAGCATTAGTGGTAGTGACAGCACAGCATTAGTGGTAGTGACAGCACAGATTAGTGGTAGTGACAGCCAGCTGTGAGTGACAGCACAGCATTAGTGGTAATGACACACAGCAGTAGTGGTAGTGACAGCACAGCATTAGTGGTAGTGACAGCACAGCATTAGTGGTAGTGACACACAGCATTAGTGGTAGTGACAGCACAGCATAGTGGTAGTGACACACAGCTGTATGGTAGTGACACACAGCATTATGGTGTGACAGCACAGCATTAGTGGTAGTGACAGACAGCATTAGTGGTAGTGACAGCACAGCATAGTGGTAGTGACACACGCGTATGGTAGTGACAGCACAGCATTAGTGGTAGTGACAGCACAGCATTAGTGGTAGTGACACACAGCATTAGTGGTGTGACAGCACAGCATTAGTGGTAGTGACAGCACAGCATTAGTGGTAGTGACAGCACAGCATTAGTGGTAGTGACAGACAGCATAGTGGTAGTGACAGCACAGCATTAGTGGTTGAGCACGCTTGGTAGTACAGACAGCATTAGTGGTAGTGACAGCACAGCATTAGTGGTAGTGACACACAGCATAGTGGTGTGACAGCACAGCATTAGTGGTTGTGACAGACAGCATTATGGTAGTGACACACAGCATTAGTGGTGTGACAGCACAGCAGTAGTGGTAGTGACAGCACAGCAGTAGTGGTAGTGACAGCACAGCAGTAGTGGTAGTGACAGCACAGCATTAGTGGTAGTGACAGCACAGCATTAGTGGTAGTGACAGCACAGCAGTAGTGGTAGTGAAGCAGCAGCAGTAGTGGTAGGACAAGCACAGCATTAGTGGTAGTGACAGCACAGCATTAGTGGTAGTGAAGACAGCATTAGTGGTAGTGAAGCACAGCAGTTAGTGGTAGTGAAGCGCAGCAGTAGTGGTAGTGATAGAGCAGCAGTAGTAGTGGTAGTGATAGCAGCAGCAGTAGTGTGTAGTGATGAGCAAGCATGTAGTGGTTAGTGATAGAGCAGCATAGTAGTGGTAGTGACAGAGCAGCAGTAGTATGGTAGTGGACTAGCAGCAGCAGTAGTGGTAGTGATAAGCAGCATAGTGGTAGTGACTAGAGCAGCAGTAGTGGTAGTGACAGACACAGCAGTAGTGGTAGTGATCAGCAGCAGATGTAGTGGTAGTGATAGAGCAGCAGTATTAGTGGTAGTGATAGAGCAGCAGTAGTGTAGTGATGACAGCAGTAGTGGTAGTGAAGTCAAGCATTAGTGGTAGTGATAGAGCAGCATAGTGGTAGTGATAGAGCACAGCATAGTGGTGAGTGAGAGAGCATAGTGGTATGACAGCAAGTAGTGGTAGTGATAGCAGCAGCATAGTGGTAGTGACAGAGCAGCTAGTATAGTAGTGATTAGAGCACAGCAATAGTGGTAGTGATAGAGCAGCAGCATAGTAGTGGTAGTGATAGAGCAGTAGCAATAGTAGTGTTGTAGATAGAGCAGTAGCAATAGTGTGGTAGTGATAGACAGCAGCAGTGTGTAGTGATAGAGCATAGCAATAGTGGTGGTAGTGAAGAGCAGTAGCAATAGTAGTGGTAGTGATAGAGCAGTAGCAATAGTGGTGGTAGTGATAGAGCAGCATAGTAGTGGTTAGTGATAGAGCAGTAGCAACAGTAGTGGTGTAGTGATAGAGCAGAGCAATAGTAGTGGTAGTGATAGAGCAGTAGCAATAGTAGTGTGGTTAAGCAGGCAGTAGAGTAGTGTGATAGATAGCAGCAGCAATAGTAGTGTATGATAGAGCAGTAGCAAGTAGTGGTGTATGATAGAGCAGTAGCAATAGTGGTGTTAGTGACTAGAGCAGTAGCAATAGTAGTGGTGTATGATAGAGCAGTGCATAGTGGTGTTATGAAGAGCAGTAGACAGTAGTGGTGATACTGATAGAGCAGTAGCAATAGTGAGTGGTATGATAGAGCAGTAGCAAGTAGTGGTGATACTGATAGAGCAGTAGCAATAGTGTGTTGAAGTGATAGACTAGCAGTAGCATAGTGGTGTACTGACAGAGCAGTAGCATAGTAGTGTGATACTGACAGAGCAGTAGCAATAGTGGTGTATGACAGAGCAGTAGCAATAGTGTGGTGATACTGAAGAGCTAGCAATAGTGGTGTACTGACAGAGCAGTAGCAATAGTAGTGGTAGTGATAGAGCAGTAGCAATAGTGGTGTACTGATAGAGCAGTAGCATAGTAGTGGTGTATGATAGAGCGTAGCAATAGTGGTGGTTATGAAGAGCAGCAGCAATAGTATGGTGGTAGTGATAGAGCAGTAGCAATTAGTGGTAGTGATAGAGCAGTAGCAATAGTAGTGGTATATGATAGAGCAGTAGCAATAGTGGTGTAGTGATAGAGCAGTAGCAATAGTGTGGTGTATGATAGAGCAGTAGCAATAGTAGTGGTTAGTGATAGAGCAGTAGCAATAGTGTGGTAGTGATAGAGCAGTAGCAATAGTGGTGGTAGTGATAGAGCAGTAGCAAAGTAGTGTGTAGTGATAGAGCAGTAGCAATAGTGGTGGTTAGTGATAGAGCAGTAGCAATAGTGGTGGTACTGATAGAGCAGTAGCAATAGTGGTGTAGTGATAGAGCAGTAGCAATAGTAGTGGTTAGTGATAGAGCAGTAGCAATAGTAGTGTGTACTGATAGAGCAGTAGCAATAGTGTGTACTGATAGAGCAGTAGCAATAGTGGTGTTACTGATAGAGCAGTAGCAATAGTGTGGTATACTGATAGAGCAGTAGCAATAGTGGGTACTGACAGAGCAGTAGCAAAGTAGTGGTGTACTGAAGAGCAGTAGCAATAGTGGTGTTACTGAAGAGCAGTAGCAATAGTAGTGGTGTACTGATAGAGCAGTAGCAATAGTTGGTGTTACTGACAGAGCAGTAGCAATAGTAGTGTGTTATGATAGAGCAGTAGCAATAGTGGTGTACTGATAGAGCAGTAGCAATAGTAGGTGGTATGAAGAGCAGTAGCAATAGTGGTGTTACTGATAGAGCAGTAGCAATAGTAGTGGTGTATGATAGAGCAGTAGCAATAGTGGTGTTACTGACAGAGCAGTAGCAATAGTAGTGGTGATACTGATAGAGCAGTAGCAATAGTGTGGTTATGAAGAGCAGTAGCAATAGTAGTGGTGATATGATAGAGCAGAGCAATAGTGGTGTAGTGATAGAGCAGTAGCAATAGTAGTGGTTAGTGATAGAGCAGTAGCAATAGTAGTGGTAGTGATAGAGCAGTAGCAAAGTAGTGGTGTACTGATAGAGCAGTAGCAATAGAGTGGTTAGTGAAGAGCAGCAGCAATAGTAGTGGTATTGATAGAGCAGTAGCAATAGTGGTGTTACTGAAGAGCAGTCAAGTAGTGGTATGATAGAGCAGTAGCAATAGTGTGTATGATAGAGCAGCAATAGTGTGGTTTGATGAGCAGTAGCAATAGTGTGACTTAGTTGATGTAGAGCAGTGCAATAGTGGTGTTTCTCAGTGCAGTGCAATTTGTGATAGATGGCAGCATAGTTGGGTCTGAAACAGTAGCAAATGTGGTGTACGTGAGCCATATGTTATGACAAGAGCTTAGCAATAGTAGTGTGTGATAGAGCAGTAGCAAGTTGTGAAGCGTGCATATGTGTATGAGAGCAGTAGCAATTATGTATGATGGCTCTTGGTTATAGAGCAGTAGCAATAGTGGGGTTGAAGGCAGTAGCAATAGTGTGTTTGATAGAGCAGTAGCATATGATTGAGCAAGAGGGTATGGTCATGTACTGATAGAGCATAGCAATATGTTAGGTGTATATGCAATAGTACTGACAGCATAGCAATTGTGATGACGAGTGTACTGTAGTGTTGTGCAGCAGCACTGTGTTATGCTAAGCATAGCATAGTGGTGTTACTGACAGAGCAGTAGTCATATGTAGTGGTAGTGATAGAGCAGAGCAATAGTATGAGTTGTTATAGAGGTCATATAGTGTTCGTAGCAAGTAGTGTGTATGATAGAGCAGTAGCAATATGTGTGTTATGTGAGTAGTAGCATGTTGAGGCAATAGTGTGTACTGATAGAGCATAGCATTAGGCAGATAAGCAGCTAGGTGTATGACTAGAGCAAGTGCATAGTGTGTTATGATAGAGCAGTAGCAATTTAGTGTTACTGATAAGCAGCAGCAATAGTAGTGTAGTGATAGAGCATGTAGCAATAGATAGTGGTATGACAGAGCAGCAGCAAAGAGTGGTGATACTGATAGAGCAGTAGCAATAGAGTGGTTATGTAAGCAGCAGCAATAGTTATGGGATAGTGATTAAGCAGAGCAATAGTATTTATACATAGTATATTCAGTGATACTCAATGAGGTTGGATGACAGTAGCAATGAGGTGTGATGGTTTGAGCTTGCAAGTGTGTTTAGGCAGATTTTATGGCTAGTAGGTTGAAAAGAGATTGTGATACTGATGAGAGTAGCAATAGAGTGTGTGATAGAGCAGCAGCAATTTGTTTATAAAGCCAATAGTATGGTGTGATAGACATGCAATTAGTGTCTGATGCATGCACATATGGTGATACTGTAGGAGTACAATCATGTTATGATAGCAGCACACCCTTCTTTCACCTGTGATGGTATTGTCATGTTTTTGCTTGTTCTGATGCAAACTGTCTGTCTGTCTATGTCTGTCTGTGTCTGTCTCGTCTGTCTCTGTCTGTCGTCCTTTTTCTCTCTCTCTCTCTCTCTCTCCTCTCCTCTCTCTCTCTCTTTGTCACGTATCTCCTCTCCCTCGTTTGCTTTTAATGCTTACCTTATTTTCTACTTTTCTTAGTTTCTGTGTTCGTAATTTACGTGCCTATTTTTGTTTTGTTCTAGCAGAATATAGCTATTTTTGTTATTATTGTTAAGCTTTCTTTTTACGGTTATTGCTATTATATTAGCTTTAAGTGTTTTTGCCTTTACCTGTCATGCTTTAGCAAAACACTTGATTGACTGGCACATGGAAGGCGATATTTTATCATAATTCATTTATAAATAATAATTACAACATTTATAATAATAATTACAATATTTATATAGCGCAAAATCTTGATAAAATCAAATCTAAGCGCTGAAACACACACACACGCAGCACGCACACACACGCACGCACGCACGCACACACACGCACCCACGCACACACACACACACACACACACACACACACACACACACACACACACACACACACACACACGGCTATAAATGGGGAGAAAGAATAAAAACAATGGAAAATTATAGAGAGCATATTATATACAATTATATATTGCAATGTGATTCCCCTCCGAGTGGAGACAGGCTGCAGAGGGGATTGAGTGAGGTCAGGATTTTATGCAGAGGAGAAAAGGTGAGTTTTGAGAGCTGACTTGAAGGAGACAAAAGTAGGTTGCTGACGGACTGAGAGAGGAAATTTGTTTCAGGAGAGCGGACCAGAAACAGAGAAGGCTCGTGGACCATAGGTATTGAGCTTAGTGCGTGGAAAGCGAAAAGTCAGAGGATCGGAGGCAGAGCGGAGGGTACGTGAGGGAACATAGATCTCAAGTAGGCTTGACAGTTAATCGGGGGCTGCGTTATTGAGGCTTTTGTAGCACATGGTGTCTAGTTTGTACTGTATGCGCTTTGATACAGGGAGCCAGTGAAGTTGTGCCAGGAGAGGAAATATGTGGTCAGCTTTTTTCTTTTTGAGTACAAGGCGTGCAGCATTGTTTTGAATGCGATGTAGGATGTGAGTGGTGGAGGCAGGAAGACCGGACAGGAGTGAATTGCAATAGTCAATGCGAGACATTATGAAGGAGAGAACGAGTTTTGCAGTTGTTTCGACAGAGAGATACTTCCTGATCAGGCTTATAGATGGAGGTGATAGTAGCAAGATCTGGCAGTTTGAGAAACAAAGTTGTTCATGGAGAGGGTAGAGTCAATGCAGACACCAAGGTTTTTAGCTGAATCAGAAATTGGGACTGATGTGTTACATAATGGGAGAGAAAGAGGAGGCAGCTGAGAAAGTTTCTGACGGGTGCCAATGAGGATAGCTTCTGTCTTTTCATCATTTAGCTGAAGTTTGTTGTATGTCATCTAATTTTTGATGTCCGAGTAACACTCAGTGGTGCGAGTCAGGAGGCGCTGTATATTGTCAGGTGAGTCATGTCTTGAAGTTGGGTGTCATCAGCATAGAAGTGGTGTTTTATAGAGTGGGAGTTGATGATGGTGGACAGGCGGGAGGTGTAAAGAGTGAAAAGAACAGGACCAAGGACAGATCCTTGTGGAACACCACAGGTCAGGTATGCAGGTTGAGAGTAAGTGCCATTGATGAGAACAGTTTGTTTTCTGTTTGATAGATAAGAAGTGAACCAGGAGAGAGCAATGTCAGAGATGCCAAATGTATGATGAAGTCTAGAAAGGAGAATACCATGATGAATGGTATCAAAGGCTGCAGACAGATCAAGGAGTGTGAGGAGAGAGACTTTGCCAGTATCAGTTGCAAGGAGGAGATTGTTGAGAATGTGTAGCAAGGCAGTTTCAGTGCTATGGCACTGGCGGTAGGCTGACTGGAAAGGATTGAGGATTGTTGGCAGACAGGTGAGAGTTCAGTTGGTTGAGGACAACTTTTTCAAGCAGTTTTGACAAGAAAGAGAGATTAGAGATAGGCCGGTAATTCTTCAGTTCATTTGGGTCTAAATTGTATTTCTTGAGGAGAGGGTGAACAATAGCAGACTTGAAAGAATCTGGGACAGTTCCAGTTTGGAGAGAAGTGTTGATGATGTCAGTGATGAATGGGAGGAGCGTAGGGAGACAGTCAGAGTAGAGAGAACCTGGAAGAGGATCCAGTTCGCAGGTTTTGAACGACATGGATCTGATTGTGTTGAGAATTTCTTCTTGTGAGACTGAGGTAAGAGTAGTAAGAGGTGTGCCAGAGAAGGAAGGGTCAGGTGGGCATGGTTGACAGGGTGTCCTGTCGAGTCTGTCACGAAGAATTTGTATTTTGGTGGTGAAACATTTGGAGAATACAGATGGGAGTTCTTCATTTGTGTGTTTTGTTGGGAGAGGTAAATCTTTTCGTGTGCCAAGGAGATGATTCATGGTTGTAAGAGTTCTTTTGAAGAAGAGGCATTCAGGATTTTGGTTTGGAAATAGTTTGATTTTGCAGATGCAATGAGGGTGGATACTTTTGTTTTAGAGGCTTGGAAAAGTTGCCTATGTACAGTGAGTTTGGATTTGCGCCAGTGGCGCTCTGCTCTGTGGTGGGCACGTTTTGCACAGGCAATCTCATGAGTGAGCCAGGGGGTAGGGGGGCGGTCAGGTAAAAGACGGGTTGTGGCTGGAGCATGAGTGTCCAGAAGATGGTGGAGAGTAGTGTAGAATTCATCGGCAAGGTTATGTGACCTTTCAGAAAGGAGACGGAAGGCATCAGATGAAAATGTGGAGAGGTCGATAGATTTGAGATTGCGTCGAGTCACTGTGCGCATGGTATGGGAAGGAGGAGGAATGTCAAGAGAACAGAGAATTGCAGAGTGGTCAGATGGAAGGGCTGAAGTTAGACGGGTAGAAAGAACTAGGCAGTTATCAGTAGCTGAATTGTGGTGATCACGAGAAATGATGCAGTCAAGAATGTGACCTTTGTGATGGGTTGGTTCAGAAATGTGTTGAGTCATATTGTGATTGGACAGAGAGTTGATGATATGTCTTGTGTCATAACGGTGAGTGTTGTCATAGTGGACATTGATGTCACCTAGAATGATGAGATTTCCAGGTAAGAGACAGTAGTAATCAAGAAGTTGATCAAAGTCAGAGAGAAACATGGATGTGGTGAGCTTGTTGGCAGAACTAGGTGGAGGTCGATAGACACAGGAGAAGGTGATGGGGTGAGGGGTGGATTGGAAGGATACTTCAACGTGCTAGAAAGAAGGATGGGAGAAAGGCAGAGACTGCGAGAAAGATAGGCGGGAATGGAGTGAGTCGTTGTAGAGAATGGCGATACCACCACCTCGGGATGAGCGATGGAAAGAAGCAAGCCTGTAACCACTCGGAGTGAGATTCACATGTATAGGTTCATGACCAAGGGGTTAAGCCATGTTTCGGTGATAAAAGCAATGTCAACATGCTCATCTGAGATAAAGTCAGCAATGACATCAGCTTTGCCATCAGTGCATGTTGACTGAGCGTTAAAAAGGCATAGTTTCAGTTTATCACAATGCGGCGGCTGAGGTGGAGACGAAGGCAGCACCGATGGGACAGAAGACGAAGGCGACACCAGCAGGGCAGAAGACGAAGGCAGCAACGACGGGACAGAAGACGAAGGAAGGCACCAGCGGGACAGAAGACAAAGGCAGCACCAGCGGGACAGAAGACGAGGGCAGCGCCGGCGGGACAGAAGACGAAAGCGGCACCGGCGGGACAGAAGGCGAAGGCGGCACCGGCGGGACAGAAGGCGAAGGCGAAGACGGCAGAGGAGGAGATGAAGTTTGCAGCAGCAAGGTCAAGTGCAGGGGCAGTGGAGGAGACGAAGAAGCAGAAGAGTGGTGTTGGACTGGCACAGCGGGAGGCAGATTGTGCCAAAGTCGGTGGAGACGTCCACCACGACAGGATCGCGCAGTGCGGGGCTTAGGACACAGCCCCAGTGTTCGTATGCGCTGGTAGACGCCTCCACCGAGGTAGCACTTGCTGTGTTTAAAAAGTGTCAGTCCAATTTGTTTTATAAAAGAAGGGTCCATAATTGCGCGTCAGTCAGGAGAGGAAGATACTTGCAGAGAACACAAAGGTTTGGGAAAGCTGTAGCGTTGGGCGAACACAGTAGGCTAAAATGTAAACACAGTTCACAGATAAAATGTCCGACTTGAGCGGCTGAATTAAAATGATGAAAAGTAGGTGTAAAAACTTTGAAATCAGATTATCTGGTAAAATATTCAAAATTTTAAAAAAATATTTACATCACCGTGTGTCGGGATTTAAAAGCAACAAACTGATACAAAATTCAATGCATAAAATCAAATAGAACCACGATAAAATCACTGTAAAACACCACACACACTTTTGCTGCCTGCTGGCGCGACATCTACTCATAATATATATATTTTCATAACTTCTTTGACATTGTATGTGTTATATAACTTATGCGTTTTCATTATAATGCTGTACTTGACATGCCTTCCCCATCATTCATTTTTGGTTGTTTTTAATGCCTCCTTTATCTTCGTTTTGTTCATGTGTTATATTTGATGCCAAAGGGGATTTTGTGTGCCTCTTTTTTTTTACTCTTCAACAATCCACTTTCCACATAACTGTTAAATCAAGGAAAACAAATTAATCAAAGTAAGCAATAAACTGATAAAAAAAAAGTGCAAATCATTTTTAACGAATGAAAAAAACAACCAAACACAAATGAAGGAAATAGGGACAGATGAAAATGGATTGACCAATCAATAAACAAATGGATAGACAAACAAACGAACAAACAACTAACCAATTAGCCAACTAACTAAATAAGTAGATAAATAAATTCATAAATAAATAAATATAAAATCATAAAAAAATCAACAGAAATAGGAAAGAAATATGCTGCGGCTAATGAATAAATAAATATTGATACAAACGTATGAAGGAAAACAGTCAGAATCAGAAACAGCTTATCAAATTCAGTCAAATACATTGGGGGAATAAAAGATTAAATAAATAAATAAAGGAACCAATTATAGATAAACAAAATAAAAATCAACATAAAAAGGATAAGTAAACAAATAGATGTATAAATAAACAAATAAATAAATAGGCAAGCAAGTAAATAAATAGATGAATAAATAGATAAATAAACAAATGAATGAATAAATGAATGAATAAATGAATGAATGAATGAATGAATGAATGAATGAATGAATGAATGAATGAAAAAACGAATACATAAATAAATGAATAAATAATGAATATAGATAAGTAAACTAAATAAACAAATAAATAGATAGACAATGAATAATAAACAAGTAAATAAACAAATATATAAATAAATAGACAATAATTAATAAATACATAAATGAATATATAAATAAATAGACAAATAAACAAATAATAAAGAAGTAAATAAATAAAAGAATGAATGAATAACAAAAAACAAGCAAATGAATAAATAATTAAATAAAATGAGTAACTAAAATCATAAATAGATAAATAAATAAATAATAAATAAATGAATGAATAAATAAATAGATATAAACAAACAAATAAACAAATGAATAAATATACAATAAATGATAAATAGATATACAAATAGATAAATAAAAGGATGAATGAATAAAGAAAAACAAGCAAATAAATAAATGAATAAATAGATAAATATATAGAAAATGAAGAAATAAATCAATTAAATAAATAAATAAACAAATAAACAAACAAATAAATAAATAAATAATAAATATAAATGAATAAATAAATAAATAGATAAATAAATATATAAATAAATAAATGAATAAATAAATACATAAATACATAAATATACAATTGAAATCAAACCACACAGACAGCATTTAATTTTCAAAAATGTATTAAACTACTAAAACAAAACACCTTGAAGTTATTCAACACCAATGTAAATTATTCAGTGAATAAGTCTATTAATGCCAGTGCTAGACAACAAAATCTGTCATATTCTTTAAAATAATGATGGTAAAATAACAACAGTAACACCCTCAGCACTTACACAGCAATAACAATAGACAGAAAACCACAAAGAAAACAACAGATCAATCTCAGACAGAAAAGAAGCCAAAGAAATACACTTTTAAACCAACTAAGACTGAAAAGCTGTGTGACTCAATTTGTGTGAGAACAGGGTCAGTGGGATGTAGTAAAAAAGGGACGTCTCCAAATTACTACAAGCAAAATATGTAGTAATTAGGGGACATTTTTTAAAATTACGTAATTTATATTTTATACGCAATAGTATACCATTTTAAGCTTTTTTTTTTTATTTTGAGCCAATTTTAATTACACACACGTCCCCTTTCTACTACCGTACACGTAAAAATGTCCCCTATCTACTACACAGACACCTACACACACACACAAAGCGGGTCATATGTCGCATTACAGGAAAATTGTTATCCCCCTTGTCAAAAGACCTTTTTGGGTAACGACAATAAACAGTTTTCATATTCAGTGTTCAGTGTTCAGTGTTCAGTATTCTTCTCTCTCTCTCTCTCCTCTCTCTCTCTCTCTCTCTCTCTCTCTCTCTCTCTCTCTCTCTTTTCCTTCTGTCTCACTCTCTTTATTTCTGTCTCGCTTTCTCACTCTCTCAGGATCGGTGTTGTGTCCCTGGGAAAACTTGTAACAGGCGATTATGGACCAGTCTGTCTACTCTGCTCAGCCTTTGAATCAACAGGAAACTTCGTCCGTCATATTCAGTTGTCTCGATTCTGTGCATATAGTTTTTCAACTCACCTAAAAATATTTAGTCCTTGTTATAGTCTGCTGAACTGAAATTTGGGACTTTTCTGTATTTTACATGATAAACAAAACAAACAAATAAACAAACAAACAAACAAACAAGCAAATATGACAGCAGTTGTAATTTTCAACTGGGCAAAGATCACACGATGTTGAGACACAGGTTATTATCAGTAAATCTTAAAAGCACTCGTATATTTTTTCAGGTTTTACAAACAACCTTCATAGACTATAGCAAAGCCTTTTACAGCGTAATCCACCAGCATCTTTTTGACACAGTGCATAAAATGGGCTTTTCAAAACACGTCTCACTGTTTTTCTCACTCTATGAACACCGATAGGGAACTATCAATGGGACAATCAAAAATGTGAATTTTTCAATATCTCGAAAGGTGTCAGGCAAGGATGAATCCTCTCACCTCACCTTTTCAAAATGTGATTTTAAGGAGACTGCTCAGGATCAGTTAAGCAGACAGAGGAACAAATGAAAGCATACTAAAGGAATTGGAAACAGCAAGAAAACGTCTATTATTACTAAATGAAAGAAAATTAACATATTTAGGCCATGCGCTACAAAACCAAGAGACTGACATTATGAGGACTGTCTTTCATTATGAGGACTGTCTTTCATTATGAGGACTGTCTTTCATTATGAGGACTGTCTTTCATTATGAGGACTGTCTTTCATTATGAGGACTGTCTTTCATTATGAGGACTGTCTTTCATTATGAGGACTGTCTTTCATTATGAGGACTGTCTTTCATTATGAGGACTGTCTTTCATTATGAGGACTGTCTTTCATTATGAGGACTGTCTTTCATTATGAGGACTGTCTTTCATTATGAGGACTGTCTTTCATTATGAGGACTGTCTTTCATTATGAGGACTGTCTTTCATTATGAGGACTGTCTTTCATTATGAGGACTGTCTTTCATTATGAGGACTGTCTTTCATTATGAGGACTGTCTTTCATTATGAGGACTGTCTTTCATTATGAGGACTGTCTTTCATTATGAGGACTGTCTTTCATTATGAGGACTGTCTTTCAAGGCAAGACTGAGGCAAAAAGAAAAAGAGGCAAACCACCAGGTTCTTTCTTGGCAACATCACTGAATCCAGCTGCATGAGAATCCATGAAGTCAGCAGGCCCGTGAAGACCGGAACAAATGGACGAAGATAGCCCTCTCGTGTCATTGATTGCAGCAGCCAACAACGCACCCGGTGATGCGACAGGTGAGACAGGTGAGACAAACAATAAGCACAGACACACACGCGCGCACGCACACACACACACACACACACACACACACACACATACGCACACAAACACACACACACGCACACACACATATAACACACAAACACACACACACAACACACACAAACACACACACACATATACACACAAACACACACACACACACACATGCACACAAACACTAAACAATAAACACACATAAACAATAAACACAAACACAAACCCACACACACAAACACACATACACACACACACACACACACACACACACGCGCACACACAC
>JAPXFY010000029.1:47961215-47963715 GCA_030674185.1 Monoplex corrugatus
CCAATACATTTGATCTAGTCAATATCTTCTCATATGAGCAGGTATTTCATCAATCAGTTCATTTGCGAATTATTGAATTCGTTATTCGTTCCATTTCAATTGTAAAAATATAGAGACCCTCTTCATCATCAATTTTAAACGCGTTCACTTTTAAAAATAAATATTTGAATTACGCGTAATGTTTGCAGAAAAAATGTTCTTCACTTTGCATCTCATTTTTTTATGTTAACGTCAGTGGACTTCATTTATCCCTTGTGCACTATTCAATGTACAGATTCAGAAATGAACTAATTGAGATGAATTATTATTTTTAGATTTGTATTTCCTCTAATTAGCACAAAGCTTACAATTGATAAAAACACTCCTAGTACATTTTTCTTCAAAGAAGTCTTCTATTTTTTCCCCACAAAATTATCGCCTATGCGTACATTACTAGAATATGTTTAATGCTGGTTCGTTTTCTGTATTGCAGCAATTACAGTTATAATCTTCATTTATGCCCATTTATTTTATAAATTTTAAACTGTAATACTTATGGGTAGACCCAGGGAGAAAATGCTGGATGGACTCGCAGACTGGCTGGGGACGAGGAGGGTGGGGAAGGTGCTAGGGGCGACGAGAGATAGAGGCAGATGGAAGTCTATGATTGCCAACGCCATGCGGCAGGGCACCTGATGATGATGATAAATACTTATGTGAATGTTTTTCATCGTAGCCATTTTGTGTCATGTTTTACATGGTATATATGTAAGAAAAGGGGTTTCGCAGTGTGTTTCAGATGGCAATATCTTGATTTTTTGTTTTTTTCATCATTTTGGTGTCAGTGTAACATGTAGTACTCCTGACTACCATTATTACTGAGTTTTGTTTTTAGTTCATTTATCAGTATGTTATTTTTTCTACACCTTTATTAAGTGTATGTCCACTTGTCTTTGTATCAAGAATCCTGATCCGTGAATATATTTTGACAGCAATAACACAGCCAAAGCACGATATATAGTCTATATATATATAGTATACGAACTAAGAAATTAAGATACTATGTGAATATGACGATTTGCGTATAATCGTTCGCACATCAATTTTCTCCTTAGTTAGCAAATTGAAAATATCTTTTCACTTGTCATTCTGGGATAGTATGTTTTATAGCTGAAAAGTTTCATGCTGAACTGCCATCTAATTACTGTGTTGGTAACGGGAAAGGCGGAACCATTGCTGCAAACCCATGATTTGACCGTTCAATCACACAAACAACAATGAAACAAGCAACCCGGGAATAATAAACTTTTTACATAACTCTTTCTTGAAGTGAAATTGACGTTCTTGTTGTTTATTTTGTACAATCATTCCACAGTGTATGGGCCAGAACACCGATAGCCACCACGACACAAAACTTGACGATTGACACACACACAGCATCAAGTCCACAACAGGTGCCCAACGAGAAGTGCACGCACACACAATGTCCATCTCGGACATAGCAGACACTGATCAACGCACACAGCACGCAAGGCCCATGAAAACGCACATCTCTGTTATACTATAAAAGACAAACAGTATGTATGTTCTATATGTATACGACATATGTTGTAGATGTATGAAAGTCTTATGATATTATGAAGCATGATGATGTGGCTATTAATCATAATCAAAATCTGTTAGAAACGGATGCTAGCACTTTCATGGTTTTGTTTCTCTCCATTCATATTTCCACTTTAAATTGCTCAAAGGGAAGGCAATGTACCTTTTTTATACACGTCAGTACACTACATATCAGTCTCTAGTCCTGTCACTGTGATCGATACGCATTCACATAACAGCTCGGTTCGTACATAGGGTTTCTGTTAGTGGTGGCAAAGTTGATTGAGTAAATAGATAAGAAAAGTTGGGCACTTTTGGTGGATGGTGTTGTGAATGGTTGGTGGTGGTGGTTCGCTTGTGTCGATGATGGACTTTGTGTAGTCATGTTACATGGGTGTAACTGTTGATTGGTCTGTTGTACGGGATGTGATTCGTTAGTTGGTAGCTGGCTGTGTAGTTTGCATGGGAGATGGGTACGTGGGTGTCTCAGGATGACAATGTCGCCATGTGGTAAGGGTGGTAACGATTTGAGTGAGTCTGGAGTACGAATGGGTTTGGCCTAGCATGCATCCATCGTTCAACCATTGAGAACGGGGGAATGAGAGAGGATGCAAAGTGAGGACAAAATTACCCCGTCCCAACAGTCCATTACAATCTCCGTCTGTCTTCAGCTTTTTCTTTTGCCTTCCTACATCTTCACCAACCTGGTCTCTTCTTAGACTCTCTGCTCTGCCCAGCCTCCTTGTCTTCTTACCGCTTACTGCCGTCCTTCTTTTTCATGATTGCCTGTCCTCTGATTTTCTATTGGGCTTTTGGTCTCTAGTCTTCTCTCTACCCTCTTCTTGATCTCATCTCTACACACACTAAACAATGCTCGACACACTAGAAGCAATGTACGAACGCACACACAAAAGCATGA
>JAPXFY010000029.1:47968715-47978715 GCA_030674185.1 Monoplex corrugatus
CGAACTCCATCGCACAATCAGTTTGATGAGTCATGTAACCAAGATCCTATTAAGAATAATCATGATCAGGACAAGGACTAGAATCAAAAAAGAAATAGCAAATGAACAGTGTGGATTTGTGGAAGAGAAAGGAACTATTAATGCCATATACATCCTAAGAACTATCATAGAGAGGTCAGTCGAGGTGAACAAGGATTTATATCTTTGCCTTGTTGATTATCACCAAGGCTTTCGATCGGGTAAGACATGAAGAATTGATCAACCAAATAGAAAGACACAATATTGATGGAAAAGATTATGAATAATCAGAAATATGTATTAGGAACAAACAGCTGCAATGAGAATAAAAAACGATATAAGCTCTTTCCAAAACATCAAAAGATGAGTCAGACAGGTTGTGTTTTGTCACCAGATCTGTTTTCACTATATAGCGAAAACACCATGAGAAACCTAGAAGAAGACCCTGGATTAAAGGTTGGAGGGAAAATGATAAAAACATTCGGTACGCAGATGACACCGTGCTAACTGCAAAAAATAAAAGGGACCTACAAAACCTTGTGAATATACTAGAAACAGAAAGCAAAGGTAAGGGGTTGGAACTAAACAGCAGGAAGACTGAAGTCATGGTGATCAGTAAAAACATGAAATTCCCTCATGCAAAATAACAGCAAAATGCACAACCTTGACACAGGTTAATAAGTTCAAATACCTGGGAACGGTCATTTCATCAGACGGCAGATGCACATCGGAAATAGCTGGCAGAATCGGTCAACAAACAGCATCAAGAATATGAAACATTCTAATATCTTAAGTGAAAACGTTAATCAGCACGAACAAGCATTCTTACCAACAAGTGCCTATCAATTAACATCAGAAAGAGTCCTTGAATGTTATATAAAACCAATACTGCTGTACGGATGCGAGGCGTGGACAGTCAGCAAGCAAAGCCAGAGCAGGATCGAGGCAGCCGAGATGTGGTTTCTCAGAAGAATGTTGAGAGTTGCATGGACAGCAAAGAAAACAAACGAGACAGTCTTGATGGAGGCAGACACAAGTAGATCACTCATAAGGAAGATTAGGAAAAGACAAGCAACATTTATAGGCCATTTTATGAGGAAGGGGGATTTGGAGTACCTGGTCACAACGGGAAAGCTGGAAGAAAAGAGCACCAGGTATACCCAGGAAGAGAATGCTGGACGGACTTGCAGAGTGGCTGGGGATGAAGAGGGTGGGGGAGATGCTGGGGGCAATGAGAGATAGAGATGGTTGGAAGTCCATGGTTGCCAACGCCATGCGGCAGGGCATCTGATGATGATGATTCAACAATACAGGAGTTCACAAATAACACTTTAATATATATCTTAAAGTTGGCCACTGCACACACACAAAATCTTGCTGCTTCATCCACACATTTCAAACATCTACATCCAAACACACCACAGCGCCCGGACTCTAACAGCGAGCGCACAGAGTTACTTGTCTGCACAGTCGACCTGACGATAGCCTTCGCTATCGGTAGTCAACCAGAATGCTGTCTAACCCAGCTGGGCAGTTCCAGGCTGGTTAAACCCCACAAACGGTTCTCAAAACAAGCTTAATGCCACGAATTCCATCAAATACATAAACATACTAACGTTGTATATTCCACAGCACTTCAAAGACAAAGGCACAATCAAATTATGACAAGCTTAATACCACAAATTCCATCAAATACATGACGTACTAACGTTGTATATTCCACAGTACTTCAAGGAGATACACAAAAGTTTATCCACGAGGCATCTCGAAGAGATACACAAAAATTGTACACGGGGCATCCTAAAGACAAGGCACAATCAAATCATAAAAAAACAAACCCTCGAAATGTTGTTGAACTGTCAACCGAAATGAACTTGAAGTCATGTATAAGTAACCATCACGTTTCACAAGGTAAGGTAAATGATTTAACTTAGCCGTGACAAAAGTTTATGAATATATATGAAGGTAACAATTTCAATACGCATGACAACGCACACACATAATAGATCCACACAGCACCACACACTCTTTGGCCAATTTTTCGACCGCACACTGACGTCCAGGAACTGCAGCACGTAGCAAACGCGCTAGGAAGAAAATCCCTGAGCCGCCAGTGCTTGCACGGAGTTCTGGTGAAGGGTGGTCGATCGTGGATTCTGTGCTGTGCTGGTTGTAGGGCACCGTCTACAAGTAAGACCACAGAATCAACAGCATACCAAGAACGTGTTTCGGGAACTGGTAACCAGGATCTGATCAAAGGGGGCGAGTCACCTGTAGAAAAAACAAATAATCGGTGGTTGACTACATATCACAGGAAAAGAAATAATCCCCCTCCTACATCTCATTTTAACGAGACGAGCGAACACACAAATCATCAGACACACCAAGACAAATCGATAATATGGGCGCGACAGCAAAGACTCATTTACAGTTACCAATAAAGCTTCAAGGACAAACTCCACATACATGCGACCTTACAATGTAACCATGACAATGGGTCCAGAACAAGAAAAACATTAGCCGGCCCTTAATGATAGCCACACTTACATACTGGCACTGAATAACAGTTACGTGCCATTTTATCCTTAACTTCCTCTGTCAAACTGTCTGTAAGTCTGTCACACAACACACAATCTTATCTCCAAACGGTAACCTCCTCTAGCTTTACCCTCAAACAGGAAACAACACAAGAACTTATTGTCAGCAAACTAAATTGGTTATCCTAACATCACGGGTTGGATTCCCAATGCCAGGCCTATCCAGCCACCAAAAGCGCAGAGAACCAAAATATTCGCGAATTTACATCTCAACGACAACGAATAAACCCTGATCTAAACCTACGTTACGACGCCCCACAAACTGGTTGGGCCAACCTCTCAAACAAGTTTAGAATTGAGGGAAACCAGAAATTTGAACCATAAACGTAAACAACACACCATCATAACACAACCAATAACGTAACTAACACGCCCACACAAATCAGCAACAACCAACCCAAGATAAATTAGCCCAAATACGACCCAATTTAGGTTCATTAAACCATTTAAGATACAATTTCTCACAATTTACGACAATACACAAAACGCAGTTAAAGCTGCAGCCATTGCACCTACACTACGCACAAAAAGTTAAGGATCACTTGCACAAAAATTCATAACTTTCAAAATAAGAAAGCCAATGCGTTGAAGTTTGGCAAACATTTAATTCCATGCTTTAGTGATAACGATACACAATTGCCTTCAATTTCGAGCAATCGTTTGGTGTGTACATTTGATCGAAGTGGGTACGTATCGAAATTTGATTTCCCAAAGTCATTGAAATCACAAGACAGGGCATTCTGATGCTCCCAAAAGTTCAGTAATGCGTGTAACCGCCATGGCTGTTCTGGCACTCGACGCAACGAGTCCTCATCGAGTTGACCAGGTTGGTGAAGATCCTCTGTGGAAGCGCCTGCCACTCAGCCTGCAGCATCTGGTAGAGGTGTTGGGCATCCCTGGGAGGGGGGTGGTTGCTCCTCACTTTGCGATCCAGCTCATCCCAGAGGTTCTCAATCGGGTTGAGATCGGGACTGAATGCTGGCCACTCCATTCTGTTGACTCCAGACTGCTGCAGGAAGTCGTTGACCACCCTTGCCCTGTGGGGGCGAGCGTTGTCTTCCTGGTAGACAGCCGTCGGTCCCATCTGCTGCAGTGTAGGCACAGCCAGCGGTCGAAGGATCTCATCCCGGTATCGGAGGCCAGTCAGGTTACCCTGTACATGATACAAGGGTGTTCTGTGGTGAAGGCTGAAGGCCCCCCAGACCATTACAGAACCTCCACCAAAGGCCACCTTTTCTTGGACAGTGGTGTCAATAAAGCGTTGCCCTGGGCGCCTCCAGACCCTCAGTCGGCCGTCATTGTGGTTCATGGTGAAGCGTGATTCATCACTGAACAGGACCTGGGACCATTGCTGACGTGTCCACCTCACGTGACGTCTGCAGAAGGCGCGGCGTGCTGCCCTATGGGCTGGAGTTAAGCGTGGCCGTACAGCTGGGCGAGAGAACGGAGGTTAAACCCATGAAGGCGGTTCCGTATGGTCTGCTGGTTGATGTTGATGTTAGTAGCCACCCTCAACTGCCTTCGAATGATGCTGGAAGAGGCTGTTCTTGTCTGCAGGGCTTGTCGTTCAATGAGACGATCTTCACGTGGGTTTGTCTTCTTCAGTCGACCAGATCTGCGTCTTTCATGGACCCTCCCAGTGGCTGTGAAGCGTTGAATCAGTCTGACAATGACCGAGATGGACACCTGAAGTCGCCTGGCCACTTCTCGCTTGGGAACACCATCTTGGAACCATGCAACAGCTCGTCCCCTCTCAAACTCGCTCAATTTTCGTCGTGGAGGCATTGTCAGATCAGGCCTACTACTGGTGGAATGTCTTCTTATAAAGCCAAGCAAGAGACAGCATCTCACACATAAACAGCAGTGCTTGCACGTGCATAATGGTTTTTCCATCTGGCTTGTGCAATGTGTTCAGGCAGAACGGTCCAAAACAAGGTCCTTTTTCGCAAGTTTTCGCTTTTCCGTTTGCGGCCAAGCTCAGTAGTAGAGAATCCCGTGCAATTTTCGCACTAACACAACATCGCCCACTTACAGCTGAACAAGAATTCATAACAATTTGGCTGGACTGAGAAATAAATAACAGTGGCGAACTGAGTTTATTACGCACCTGTTTTCTCATAGTGATCCTTAACTTTTTGTGCGTAGCTTAGAACAACCCAAAACGCAACTGACCTGCAAAATAAACTAACTCTACACGAATACACAAAACAAATGGAACTGCTTCCACCCATCTGCACTTGAAAGGCACAATTTACACCAAGGTCCCACCTATCTACTCACCTCTTCAGCAGAGTCGCAGAACTACACTGGTCTCCACCAGAATTCTTTTCTGCTCCTCAAGACGACATAGAGATTGGAACAGCACCGAACAGCACAAACTCATACAGACGCCACATCACCCTTGCCAAGTTCACTCAACTGGACTACATAGTAACTAGGTTATCTCGAAGAAGAGGCACAAACACCCTTCCATAAACACAGATATTGTAAAACTCCTCACCTCTCTAAAAGAGTCACAGAACCATACTGGTCTTCACCAGATTTTTTCCGCTCCTCAAACAACATAGACACCGAAACAGCACAGAACAGCACAAAGTGGTACAGACACAACATCATCCTTGCCAAGTTCACTCAACTGGACTACAGGGTGAACATAGAAAACAGAAAAATCTCGAAGTGAACTAGAACGACATTCTGAGTTCACATATAACCTGTTACAAAGTAACAAGGTTATCTCGAAGAAAAGAACTAACACCTTCCCGAAACACAGACACCCAACAACTGACCAGAAATTTCCAAGCCAGTATAACGAGAACTCAAAAATCAGGTTGGCCCCACAATCCACCGAATCCACATGTAAAGCGTGATTTACAGGTCCAAAATAAACAGAGTGATTCGCCCCTTGGAACACACACCTACAGATATCCACCTTCACACACATGAGGAAACAAACAGCAAGGGAAACAACACTACCGAGAAATATTTCCCCCAAACAGAAATTAGTCTCCCTTAACCCAAGGCAGCATCGATGAAATCTTCACCCGACACCAAGGCAACCATGTGGGCCACAAACAACAACCCTGGGTTGGAAAATGGTAATCCAGTCAAGGCTTAGCAAGAACATAGTCAGCACTCAGACAACTGCGACCTGACACACACAATCACACGCACACATACATGAAAACATACACACACGCACGCGCGCGCACACACACACACACCACACACACACAATCACACTCACACATACACACACTTACACAGACACAGAGACACACACAGACACACACACACATACACACACACACACACACACACACACACACAAAACATGAAAACATACACAACCACATACACACACACACACCACACACGCACGCACGCACACACACACACAAACACACACACACAAACACAAACACACACACAAACACATGCACACACACACACACTCACACACACACACACACTCACTCACACACACACGCACGCTCACACACACTCACACACACACTCACACATACAAAAGCACCTGCACAGACAAATGTACAAACAGTATATTCGCACGCACACGACACACATCACAACACACAACACACAACACACACACACACACACACACTACACACGCGCGCGCGCGCCACACACACACACACGCAGGCTACAGATGCACACAACACTACATACATAGCAGTATTACTTGTTCATGTGAATAGAAGTCTAACACACACAGACACACACGACAGCCACACACACACACACACACACACACACACACAGCACACACACAAACAAACAAACAAACAAACATGAAAACATAACAAACACATACCACAACAACAAAACACACAAACACAAACACACACAACACACAAACCACTCACAACACACACAACACCACACACACACACACACACACACACACACACAAACACACAACACACATACATACACACATTCATAACACACAACATGCACTTGTATAGATAATATATGCATATATATATATATACATAATATATGTGTGTGTGTGTTGTGTGTATGTGTGTGTGTGGTATGTATATAAATATGTATATGTATATATGCACACACAACACACACACACACACACACACACACACACACACACAACACACACACACACACACTGAGCCATAGATACACATAATACATACACTCACAGATACTAACAGACACAAGCAAACACACTCACACACACAGAGGCACAAATACACATGCACAGAGCTATTGATACACAGAACATATACACTCACAGACACACGCAGACACAAGGACACACACTCACACACACACACACACACACACACACATGCACACACACACAGGGTTACAGTACACACAATACATTGATACACATCATATTACTTGTAGATATGAAGACACGTCATACTGCAATGTAGTCTTGCTATAAATAGCTCTGACTGTACTTATCACGTGATGTATCTGTTCAACAGTCAAATCATTAAAATCACATAACAGGTCAGTGGAATATTTCACTATTTCTCCTTTTACCTCTAATCTCATGTCAAATGTTTCACTATTTCTCGATTAACTTCTAGTCTCATACCATATAACATAAAGAATAAGTTGTTGAAAGATTGGGGTACGAGAGGAAGAGTCGCAATTTTGAGTAGAAACGGGTACAGCAGACACACTCCTACAATAGTTGTAGGTCAAGGTCAAGTGTGCGACGAACGACTGTTGTGGAAATGTACAACACCACAGGCTTTCTGCCTAGAGCTGAGCGTGTTGTGTGTGAAATCCAAAACATACGTGCTGCTCGCGTTCAAGCAAACAGGAACCAGAAACACACACACACACACACACAAAAGGAAAAGGAACGCGTATTTAATACAACAAGACAAGACAGGCACAAATTTTCAGCCAACTGGCCTTTGTCAAGCGTAAGATCACAAACACAAGGTACAACAAAACTTAGGAGAAAAAGGCTGAAACAACCTTGCTGCTCCTTCCAATGTGAGAAAAGGAATAAAAGGAATAAAACAGTTGGTCGAAAATTTGCGCCTATCTTTTTTTAAATGACTGGGTTGAGAACTGGCTTCACTGCGCACCGCCGTGAGCGAACTCACGACAGTGCGACTGAATAAGTGAGGAGTACACCGATGGCAGGTTGTGTCGGCCCCGGTCACGGTTGAGGGTGGGGTTCCTTGCGGCAATGTAAACTGCCTCCTTTACTCCCCTCTGGAACCATCTTGCTTCTTTGTCGAGAACTTGCACACTGTCCTTTTCAAAGTGGTGTTGGGTGTGGGTCAGATGTTCTTTTTTTGTTGTATTAAAAACGCGTTCTTATTCTTTTTGGTGTTTTTTTTTCCTGGCCTGTGGTGTGTGTGTGTTTATTGGAACCACGCTACAGACAGGTCATTGAGTGTGATGGTTATATTTTCTGACCAACACTACAGTTGTTTGTATCTGACACCAAAATACAATACTGCTACTGCTACTGCTACCACTACTACTGATATTAATATACTACTACTACTATTACTATTATCATGATCATTGTTATCATTATTATTTTCATTGTTATTGCTATTATTTATCATTATTATTATTATTATTATTGTTATTATTATTGTTATCATTATTGTCATTATTATCATTATTACTACTACTAATATTATCATTATTTATTATCGTTATTATTATTACTGTTGTTGCTATTATAGTTATTGCATTATCATTATTGTTACTATTATTATTATCGTTATTATCATCATTATTGTTATTGTTATTATCATTTTATTATTATTATAATCATCATTATTAGTATTATTACTTTATGTTTGCTAAATGGATTTACCATGTAAAACTGGGGCTACTCTGCGGGTTGAGAGCGCGTCGCCATGGTGCAGCGCCACCGATTTTTTAGATCAAGAATTCAGAAAGGCAGGAAGGCTGATTGGCCTTACAGGGGAAGAACCTGGGAAATAAACCTCTCTCGCCAAATGTTTCATGCCAAGGCAGCTTGCTCTCCACGATTTTCAACTGCTGTGGGATCTTTAGCGTGCGCAGGCCAGAAGGCACACGGGTCCAACTCGTTTTTCGTTCTCTACGGAAGGACTAGACATTCAGTTTGATTTTCCGGTCAAACTCAGGAGAAAAGTCGAGGCCTCTACGGGAAACGAACCCTGGAACCTCGAATGTAGTTATTGGCAGACGAACGTCTGAACCATTCTGCCACTCTTCTCCAATGCTGCAGTAAGCGTAGAATACAGCCTTATATGGTGTGTGTGTGGTGTATGTGTGTGTGTGTGTGTGTGTGTGTGTGTGTGTGTGTGTGTGTGTGTGTGTGTGAGAGAGAGAGAGAGAGAGAGGGGGGGAGACAGACAGACAGACAGACAGACAGAAAAAGACTTCATTGAGCATTACATGTACTCATGCATAAGCACGCAAACAGTACGCTCTGTCTGTCTGTCTCTGTAACTGTCTCTGTCTGTCTGTTTCGCTGTTTCTCTGTCTGTCTGTCTGCCTGTCTCTGTCTGTTTCTCTCTCTCTCTCTCTCTGAGTCTGTCTTTCTCAGTCTATTTCTCTGTCTGTCTGTCTGTCTGTCTGTCTGTTCTTCTTTCTCTCTCTGCGTCTCTGTCTCTCTGTCTGTTTCAATCTCTTTGTCTCTGTCTGTTTATCTGTCTGTTTGTATGTCTGTCTTTGTATCTTTCTCTCTCTTTCTCTGTCTGTGTCTCTGTGTTTTTCTCTCTGTCTTGCTCTATCTGTCTGTCTTTCTCTGTTTTTCTGTATGTGTCTTTGTCTCTGCCTGTCTGTCTGTCTGTCTCTGTCTCTCTGCGTCTCTCTCTCTCTCTTTCTGCGTCTCTCTCTCTCTCTCTCTCTCTCTCTCTCTCTCTCTGTTTCTGTCTCTTTGTTTCTGTCTGTCTGTCTGTCTGTCTCTGTCTCTCTCTCTCTCTCTCTCTCTCTCTGTTTCTATCTCTGTCTGTCTGTCTCTCTCGCTCTATCTCTGTCCTTGTCTCTGTCTCTCTCTCTTAAAGACCGTCAGCCAAAATGAACACACATACTATCGTCAGTCTACACTTAATTGATAGCACAACACGAGCTGACCCAGTCAACACCGACACTGACTACAGTGTAATTTACCGTCACATGCCCCTGACACATCGAGACAGACAACACACACACTGAGACAAACGCAGTAAAGTCAATTGTTAAATTGTCTCCGTCTGATACATTTCTGCCTAAGCCCTGCTGTTGCTATTATGGCGTTCTTGATTTTTACTGACTACTGTGACTTCAGTCTCCATCTTTTTAGCTCTGAACCACATTAACACAGCGGAACCCCGCTCGATCCTTTGACTCCCTCACCCTGTCCACCAGCATCCTGCATCGTCAGCCAT
>JAPXFY010000029.1:47983715-48001215 GCA_030674185.1 Monoplex corrugatus
TGCCAGTGAAGCAGTCTATTGATTCATTGATATATCTGCCAGTGAAGCAGTCTATTGATTCATTGATATATCTGCCAGTGAAGCAGTCTATTGATTCATTGATATATCTGCCAGTGAAGCAGTCTATTGATTCATTGATATACCTGCCAGTGAAGCAGTCTATTGATTCATTGATATATCTGCCAGTGAAGCAGTATATTGATTCATTGATATACCTGCCAGTGAAGCAGTATATTGATTCATTGATATATCTGCCAGTGAAGCAGTCTACTGATTCATTGATATATCTGGCTTTGTCAAGGTTGTACAAAATACAACAAAGAATAGCTGGCCTTTGTCAAGATTGTACAAAATAAAACAAAGAATAGCTGACATTTGTCAAGGTTGTACAAAATAAAACAAAGAATAGTTGGCCTTTGTCAAGGTTGTACAAAATACAACAAAGAATAGCTGACCTTTGTCAAGCATGTACAAAATACATCAAAGATTAACTGGCATTTACAAAGCATAAACAAAATACAACAAAGGCTAAATTGCCTTTGTTAAGCATAAAGAAAATACAGCAAAGACTAACTGGCCTTTGTTAAGCATAAACAAAATACAGCAAAGACTAACTGGCCTTTGCTAAGCATAAACAAAAATATAACAAAGAATAATGGGGCTTTGTCAAGCTGATACAAAATACAACAAGGAATAACTGGCCTTTGTTAAACCTATACAAAATACAACAGAAAGTAATTGATCTTTGTCAAGTTTTAACAAAATATAACATTTATTACCTTTATCAAGGCTACACAAAATACAACAAAGAATAACTGGTCTTTGTCAAGCTTTTACAAAAGATAGCAAAGATCGAATGGTCTTTGTTAAAGTTAAGCAAAATACAAGAACAAATACAGACCTTCTTCTCAACGAGGCATTATAGAAGTCTTTCTGTGTTGTCTTTTTCCAAGTAGGGTTTGTGTATGTATTTTTGTATACGCATGACAAACGTTAACTGGAGGACAACTTACGCCTGTCTCATTTTGGGGTGACATTTGAGACGAATAACGTCGCCAAAGAACGTTATCAAACTTTGCTTCAAAGACAATGTAGATTTGAAGAAAAAAAAAACATCATCAGATCACGTCATCTGATAAAGAAAAGAGTTGAATGATGTCTTATACAACGTCTTCAGACACTATTAGTTCCAGTTCTTCTCGTGGCCGTAACCAGCTCTAGATATTAAATTGGCTGTCGTCTGCAAAACATCCACTGACCCCTACAGTTACTACTGACCCCTACAGTTTCTCCTCAAGGGTTATCGGCTTTGGCCACATCTTCTCCCTCTGCAGCCAGAGATTCCTGTAGATCTGTAGGATGTGGTTCGTGTCCTGCTCTACCTCTCCACAAGGCCACACAGGAGATGGTCATCATCATCATCATCATCATCATTATCATCATCATCATCATCATCATAATCATCATCATCATCAAGTGCCTTCCCACATGGCGTTGGCGATCGTGGCATCATAAGTTGAAGAGAAAGGTTTTGTCCGTAGGGACTGATTTCAATGGTGTATTTGTTCCAGGGGATGGTATGTTATTAATAGAAAAAAAAAAGTTAATTCGTCCTTTTGTGTCAAGATCTCAGATAGAAGAAAACCACCTGTTCTGATCTTGGCATTGTTTCAGAGACCATTCTACTGTGTAACTGGATTACGTCAGATACTACCGACTGCAAGGAAGGGTATGGCATCACGTTTGATAACGTCATCAGTGACAAACTGGTCGTTAAGGGACCACCAGCACGTGACCCATGTAGAGGGATGTATATCTGTCAAGTGTTGCCGACTATGGACGTTCCTGTCATACCTTGTAACCTGTCTTACAAATGTGAGTCACTTTGTTGTGTTTGTTTGTTTGCTTGTTTGTTTGTGTGTGTTTGTGTGTGTTTGTGTGTGTGTGTGTGTGTGTGTGTGTGCGCGTGTGTGTGTGTGTGTGTGTTTGTGTGTTTGTGTATGTTGAATGTATGTATGTGTATATGTGTGCTAATGTATGTGTGTTGCGTGTGTGTGTGTTTATGTGTGTGTGTGTGTGTGTGTGTGTGTGTGTGTGTTTTGAGTGTATGTATGCATTTGTGTGTGTATGTGTGTTGCGTGTGTGTGTGTGTGTGTGTGTGTGTGTGTGTGTGTGTGTGTGTGTGTGTGTGTGTGTCTGTATGTTGAGTGTATGTTTGCATTTGTGTGTGTATGTGTATTGCGCGCACGCGCGCGTGTGTGTGTGTGTGTGTGTGTAAGAGAGAGAGAGAGAGAAAGAGAGGCAGACAGACAGACAGATAGACAGACAGGAAGACAGACACACAGGCAGAGACATATATCAGAAGTCGAATTAAACGTTTTTGTCCATATGGACTGGTTTCAGTGGTGTACTTTTTTCACATATCAAAAATCGAAGGAAATATATTTGGTCCATAGAAGCTGATTTCAATGGTATACTTCTTTCAGGCGTCATAAGTTGAAGAAAATATTTTTGTCTGTAGGGACTGATTTCAATGGTGTATTTGTTCCAGTTGTCACAAGAGGTGATACCGGTGGGACACTTCCAGTTGTAACCTCGACCGGATCTTCTGCTATCCAACCAAGAGAGGCTCCTGGTATTGTTTCTATTTATGTAGTTTGTTAGTCTGGCTGGTGACCCTTTTTCGGCGGTTGGGGAATGGGGGTGGGGGAGTAGGACTTATTTTCTACTCCACTTTGATGCAGTATCAATGCCGTCTGATGAGATGACCGTTCCCAGACACTAAAACGTATCAACCTGTCTCAATACTGTGCCATTCGCTGTTAGTTTGCATGAACGGATTTGTTGGGGTTTTTTTTTTACTGATTATCAAGATTTCAGTCTTCTTGCTGTTTTGATCTCCAGTCTTCAAGGTATATGTGGTAGGAAATAGTTCTGCCATTTGCTGTTATTTTACGTGAGGGGATTTCTTGTTTTTGCAGATAACCAAAAATTCCTATGCACATGCAAGATTTGTTTTCACTTTACAGCGAAAACATCATGAGAAACCTAGAAGAAGACCCTGGATTAAAGGTTTGAAGAAAAATGATAAACAACATTCGATACAGATGACACCATGTTAATGCAGAAAATGAAAGGGACCTACAAAACCTTGTGATTATACTAGAAATAGAAAGCAAAGGTAAGGGGCTGGAACTAAACAGCAGGAAGACTGAAATCATGATGATCAGTAAAAAAAAAAAAAAAACATGAAATCCCCTCATGCAAATTAACAGCAAACGGTACAACCTTGAGACAGGTTGATAAGTTTGACTATCTAAATATCTGGGAACGATCATTTCACTGCTTGGAGCCCCGATAGCTCTGTGAATAGAGCATCAGGCTCGTTGTGCTCAATTGGGAGAGTGTTGGAGTGAGAATATGAAGGTCCCAGCTTCAGTCCTGGGTCTGACACCAAACAGAGCACAATGGTTCACATCCCTTGTGATGGGTTCTGTGGTTTACTGAATGGAGAGATGCACATCAGAAATAGCCAGCAGAATCAGCACAGCCAAAACAGCATTCAAGAAGATGAAAAGCATTCTTACCAACAAATGCCTATTAATTAACATCGGGAAGAGAGTCCATGAATGTTTTGTTTTATAGAACCGATAATGGTATACGGTTGTGAGGCGTGGACAGTCAACAAACAAAGCCAGAACAAGATTGAGAGTTCCATGGACAGCAGAGAAAACAAACGATAAAGTCTTGATGGAGGCAGACACACGAAGATCATTCATAAGGAAGATTAGGAAAAGACATGCAACATTTATAGGCCATTTTATGAGGAAAAGGGAATTGGAGCACCTGGTCACAACAGGAAAGCTGGAGGGAAAGAAAGCACCAGGTAGACCCTGGAAGAAAATCTTGGACGGACTTGCAGAGTGGATGAAGACAGAGAGAGTGGAAGATGTGCTTGCGGCAATAGGGGATAGAAACAGATGGAAGACCGTGATCGCCTACGCCACGTGACAGGGCACTTGATGATGATGATGATGATGATGATGATGATGATGATGATGATGATGATGATGATGATGATGCAAGATTTTGAAATGGGAGTGGGGACAGGGGGATGGTGATAGCGCGATGTGGGACACTAAGCGGAAACCATCTGAAATAATTGGGTCATCAAGATGAACAGCGAACAGACCAGTATTTCTGTTTCAGGCAAGGATTGAACTTAAGACATCACCTTTGAAATCCATTGCTCCATTCAGTAAACCACAGAACCCATCACAAGGGATGTGAACCATTGTGCTCTGTTTGGTGTCAGACCCAGGACTGAAGCTGGGACCTTCATATTCTCACTCCAACACTCTCCCAATTGAGCACAACGAGCCTGATGCTCTATTCACAGAGCTCCAAGCAGTGCTGTACATTACAGGGCTTTTTTAAAACAATTCATACAAATTGGTCGCTATTTGTAATGTAACTTAAAAGGGAAATAACTCTTCTTCTCCTTCTTCTTCTTCTTCATCTGCTCCTTCTTCTTTTCATTCTTCTTCTTTTTCATCATCATCATCTTCTTCTTCTTCTTCTTCTTCTTCTTCTTCTTCTTCTTCTTCTTCTTCTTCTTCTTCTTCTTCTTCTTCTTCTTCTTCTTCTTCTTCTTCTTCTTCTTCTTTGTTGTTGTTAGCATTATCTGCTGATGTTGAATACTGTCATGTTTTTGTCTGAAGTGATAAAAACGAAGATGATGCGGATACTGTTGCGATGTTGCTGCTGCTGATAATGATGATGATGATGATGATAACGACGACGGTAGTGGTGGTGGTGGTGGTGGTGGTGGCGATGATGATGATGATCATGATGACGATAACGATAGTGATAGAGGGGATGGTGGTAGTGGTAGTGGTGGTGGTGGTGGTGGCGATGATGATGATCATGATGACGATAACGATAGTGATAGAGGGGATGGTGGTAGTGGTAGTGGTGGTGGTGTGGTGGTGGTGGTGGTGGCGATGATGATGATGATCATGATGACGATAACGATAGTGATAGAGGGGATGGTGGTAGTGGTAGTGGTAGTGGTGGTGGTGGTGGTGGTGGCGATGATGATGATGATCATGATGACGATAACGATAGTGATAGAGGGGATGGTGGTAGTGGTAGTGGTAGTGGTGGTGGTGGTGGTGGTGGTGGCGATGATGATGATGATCATGATAACGATAACGATAGTGATAGAGGGGATGGTGGTAGTGGTAGTGGTAGTGGTGGTGGTGGTGGTGGTGGTGGTGGCGATGATGATGATGATCATGATGACGATAACGATAGTGATAGAGGGGATGGTGGTGGTGGTAGTGGTGGTGGTGGTGGTGGTGGTGTGGTGGTGATGATGATGTTTGTGTGTTCACAGAGGAATTCAGCCAGATGAGGATTACTGCACTGGTTCTGTCTGCTGTCATCGTGGCTCAGTTTATCATCATCGTCGTCATCATCATCTGTTGTCGGCACAGGTAGAGGGTTTCGCTTACCACAACTTACAGGGAAATCTCGGTACCGTCTTCTCTCTCTGTCTGTCTCTCTGTGTGTCTCTCTGTCTGTCTCTCTGTCTGTCTCTCTGACTGTCTCTCTACTGTCTCTCTGACTGTCTCTCTGATTGTCTCTCTGACTGTCTCTGTGTGTGTCTGTCTGACTGACTGTGTGTGTGTGTGTCTCTGACTGTCTCTGTGTGTCTCTGTCTGTCTCTTGTCTGTCTCTCTGTCTGTCTCTCTGACTGTCTCTCTGACTGTCTCTGTGTGTGTCTGTCTGACTGACTGTGTGTGTGTGTGTCTCTGTCTGTCTCTCCCGTCTGTCTCTCTGATTGTCTCTCTGACTGTCTCTCTGTCTGTCTCTCTGTCTGTCCTCTGCCTTCTGTCTCTCTGACTGTCTCTCTGACTGTCTCTTGTCTCTGACTGTCGTTGTGTGTCGATGTCTCTCTGACTGTCTCTTGTGTGTCTCTCTGTCTCTGACTGTTCTCTGTGTGTCTCTCTGAATCTGTGTCTGCTGACTGTCTCTCTGTGTGTCTCTGACTGTCTCTCTGACTGTCTCTCTGTGTCCCGGTGTCTCTCTGACTGTCTCCTCTGTGTGTCTCTCTGTGTGTCTCTCTGTGTGTCTCTCTGTGTGCTCTCTGCTGTCTCTCTGTGTGTCTCTCTGGATGTCTCTCTGTGTCTCTGTGTGTCTCTCTGTGTGTCTCTCTGACTGTCTCTCTGTGTTGTGTCTCTCTGTGCTCTCTGTGTGTCTCTCTGTGTCTCTCTGTGTCTCTCTTGTGTCTCTCTGTGTGTCTCTCTGTGTGTCCTGTGTCTCTCTGTGTGTCTCTCTGTGCTCTCTGACTGTCTCTCTGTGTTCTCTGACTGTCTCTCTGTGTGTCTCTCTGTGTGTCTCTCTGACTGTCTCTCTGTGTGTCCTCTGACTGTCTCTCTGGTGTCTCTGTGTGTCTCTCTGTTCTCTCTGACTGTCTCTCTGTGTGTCTCTCTGACTGTCTCTCTGTGTGTCTCTCTCGTGTGTCTCTCTGTGTCTCTCTGTGTGTCTCTCTGACTGTCTCTCTGTGTGTCTCTCTGACTGTCTCTCTGTGTGCTCTCTGTGTCTCTCTGACTGTCTCTCTGACTGTCTCTCTGTGTATCTCTGTGTGTCCTCTGTGTGTCTCCCGACTGTCTCTCTGACTGTCTCTCTGACTGTCTCTCTGTCTGTCTCTCTGACTTGTCTGACTGTCTGCTCTGTGTGTCTCTGACTGCTGTGTCTTTGTGTGTTGCCCTGTCTGACTGTCTTTGTGTGTCTCTCTGACTGTCTGTGTGTGTGTCTCTGACTGTCTGCTGCCTGTGTGTGTCTCTCTGATGTCTGTCTGTGTGTGTTCGTCTCTCTGACTGTCTGTTGTGTGTGTCTCTCTGCTGTCTCTTGTGTGTCTCTCTGTCTGTCTGACTGTCTTTGTGTGTCTCTCTGTCTCTCTGACTGTTTTCTTGTGTGTTCTCTCTGACTGTCTGTGTGTGTGTCTCTCTGACTGTCTGTGTGTGGTGTCTCTCTGACTGTCTGTGTGTGTGTCTCTCTGACTGTCTTGTGTGTGTCTGTCTGTGTGTCTCTCTGTGTGTGTCTTCTGACTGTCTGTGTGTGTGTGTCTGTCTGACTGTCTGTGTGTGTGTGGTCTGTCTGACTGTCTGTCTGATGTCTCTCTGACTGTCTGTGTGTGTGTGTCTGTCTGACTGTCTCTTGTGTCTCTCTGACTGTCTGTGTGTGTGTGTTGTCTGACTGTCTCTGTTTCTCTGACTGTCTGTGTGTGTGTCTGTCTGACTGTCTGTCTGATGTCTCTCTGACTGTCTGTGTGTGTGTGTCTGTCTGACTGTCTGTCTGTGTCTCTCTGACTGTCTGTGTGTGTGTGTCTGTCTGACTGTCTGTGTGTGTGTCTCTCTGACTGTCTGTGTGTGTGTGTCTCTCTGACAGGTCTGTGTGTGTGTGTCTGTCTGACTGTCTGTGTGTGTGTCTCTCTGACTGTCTGTGTGTGTGTGTCTCTCTGACTGTCTGTGTGTGTGTGTCTCTCTGACTGTCTGTGTGTGTGTGTCTGTCTGACTGTCTGTGTGTGTGTGTCTCTCTGACTGTCTGTGTGTGTGTGTCTGTCTGACTGTCTGTGTGTGTGTGTCTCTCTGACTGTCTGTGTGTGTGTGTCTGTCTGACTGTCTGTGTGTGTTGTCTCTCTGACTGTCTGTGTGTGTGTGTTCTCTGACTGTCTGTGTGTGTGTCTCTCTGACTGTCTGTGTGTGTGTGTGTCTGCTGACTGTCTGTGTGTGTGTGTCTCTCTGACTGTCTGTGTGTGTGTGTCTCTCTGACTGTCTCTCTGTGTGTCTCTCTGACTGTCTTTGTGTGTGTCTTCTGACTGTCTGTGTGTGTGTGTCTCTCTGACTGTCTGTGTGTGTGTGTCTCTCTGACTGTCTGTGTGTGTGTGTCTGTCTGACTGTCTGTGTGTGTGTGTCTCTCGGTCTCTTCCTCCATCTCTTTCTCTTCTCTCCCCCCCCCCTCTCTCTCTGTCAGCTCTCTCTCTTTCTTTCTCTATGTCTCTCTGTCTTTCTCTCTCTGTCTTTCTGTCTGCCTGTCCTGTCTCTTCTCTGTCTTCTCTCTCTCTCTCTCTCTCTCTCTCTGTCTGTCTATGTCTTTTTCTCTCTGTGTGTCTTTCTGTCTGTCTTTCTGTCTGTCTGTCTCTTTCTCTCTCTCTTTCTGTATTCTGTCTGTCTGTCTGTTTGTCTGGTCTGTCTCTGTCTCTCTCCCTGTCTGTCTCTCTGTCTCTCTGTCTCTCTGTCTCTCTCTCTGACTCTCTCTCTGTGCTGTCTGTCTGCTTGTCTATGCATCTCTGTGTGTGCTTGTGTGTGTGTCAGTGTTCCTGCCTGTCTCTGTTTTTTTCTCTCTGTCTCTCTGTCTATGTCTCTCTCTCACTGTCTGTGTCTCTGTCTGTCTATCTGTCTGTCTGTTCTGTGTCTCTGTCTGTCGTCTGTGTCGTCTTCTCTCTCTCTCTCTCTCTCTCTCTCTCTCTCTCTCTCTCTCCTCCGTGAGTGTGTGTTTGTGTGTATGTATGTTTGCATGTGTGTATGTGTACGTCTGTGCCCATGTGTGTGTTTGTGAGTATGTGTACGGATTTTCTGCTAATATTTTTACATTGAAAGAAGGATTGATCATTATCATTCACGAGTTGTTCCATCAATTTCTTGCAGTCTTGAATTTGAGCGTTGTAGCTGATGTGATTTTTTTTTAAAGCGTGGAACAATTTCTGTTGTGACCAATGTAATCATCCAGTGTAAAAAGTCAAATAATTTAACGTAAATGACAACGCTACAGAAAAGTAAACTTGCAGGATTATGCAGAAGATCAGATGTACCAGGAACCAGAGCCGGTGTCAGGATTCTACGGGGGATCCTGAAAGAGAAAAAGAGCTTCCTGCTGGAACTGAAGAAGCACTGGAAATGACTGAAGGGACTGAAATCTCGCTGCTTGACAATGAGAACCAGGACGAAAGAACAGGTAGATGTAAATAGTGAAATGAACAAACATCTTTCCTGTCATATTGAACTCTTTCGCATATTACACTCTGTCTGTCTGTCTGTCTGTCTGTCTGTCTGTCTGTCTCTGTCTTCTCTGTCTGTCTCTCCTTCTGTCTGTCTGTCTGTCTGTCTATCTGTCTGTCTCTGTCTGTTCCTATGCCTGTCTGTCTGTCCGTTCCTATGTCTGTCTGTCTGCCTGCCTGTCTGTCTGCCTCTCTCTCTCTCTCTCTCTGTCTTCCTTTTCCTCTATATCTTTTCATTAGACATTAAAACACACAACGAAATCTTCTTTGCAATGAAACACAAAACAAAAGTCTGTCTGTCTGTCTGTCTGTCTGTCTGTCTCTCTCTCTTCTCTCTCTCTCTCTCTCTCTCTCTCTCTCTCTCTCTCTCTCTCTCCTCTCTCTCCTCCTTCATAAGATATTAAAACAAAACGATATTTTTGCGAACACGCAAACACAAAACAAAAGTCTGTCTCTGTCTCTGTCTCTGTCTCTCTCTGTCTCTGTCTCTGTCTCTACTGTCTGTCGTCTGTCAGTCCAGTGTTATGTCACACTTTCTCTGATGTAAGCTCTAATTTATAATTCCCCTTTTGAAATGGAAAACAGGAGAATACTTCATATCAACAAAAGGGGCAGGCGAGTTTTATACTTCTGCCCGTGTATCTATATGTCTGTATCTGTGACTGAGACAAAATTGTGTAGGAAAATTTTATCAGATGTTTATAAATGGAAGTTTGAATTGGCAAAGAAAGTTCTTTTCTGTTGCTTGTTTAGTTCTTGTGTCTTTCTTGAAAGTGAATGGAGGATGTCAGAGTGACTCAATGTATTTCTTTCCTTCCATCTTTCATTTTCAATTAATCCAGTGCCGCTTCAGTCATTTTTTGTTCGTTTTGTATTCATAGTGTTGATCTATCTGTGTGTTTGTTTGTAAGTCTGTTTGTGTGTATGTGTATGTATGTATGTATGTATGTGTGTATGTATGTACGTATGTACTTATGTATGTATGTATCTTTGTATGTATGTATGTGTGTATTATGTATGTATGTATGTATGTATGTAAGCATGTATGTATGTATGTATGTATGTATGTAAGTATGGATGTATTTATGTATGTATATATGTACGTATGCATGTGTATGTGGATGTATATATGTATGCACGTATGTACGTATGTACGTATGTATGTATGTATGTATGTATGTATGTATATGTATGTATGTATGTATGTATGTATGTATGTATGTTGTATATGTATGTAACTGTCTGTCTCTCTCTCTCTCTCTCTCTCTCTTCTCTCTCTCTCTCTCTCATCTATCTCTATATCTATATATCTATTACTATCTATCCATCTTTCTTTCTTTCTTTGTTTCTTTCTGTCTTTCTTTCCTTCTCTTCGTCTTTCTGTCTTTCTTTGTATCTGTCTGTGTGTCCGTCCATTTGCAGAGAGAGACACACAGAGAGACAAAGAGAGAGTGAAAGATAGGTAGAGAGAGAGAAAGGTAGTAAGTTAGAGATAGAGAGAGAGACGGAGAGAGAGAGAACGTAATATATATGTATATATATATATATATATATATATATATATATATATATATATATATACATCTATAATATATATAATATATATATATATATATATATATACACACACAATATATATATATATAACACATCTGTAATATATATACATATATATATATATATTGAGAGATAGACAGAGAAAGAGATAGACAGAGAAAGAGAGAGAAAGAGACAGAAAGAGAGAGAGAGACAGAGACAGAGAGAGAAGCATGTGTGTGAGTATGGATATCTGTGGATGTCTATGTCTGTGCTTCGTTCTCTTACACTCTGTGTGTGTGTGTGGTGTGTGTGTGTGTGTGTGTGTGTGTGTGTGTGTGTGTGTGTGTTGCGTGTGTGTACGTGTGAGTGTGTGCGGGTGTGTACGTGTGTGTGTGTGTTTTGTGTGTGTGTGTGTGTGTGTGTGTGTGGCGTGTGTGTACGTGTGAGTGTGTGCGGGTGTGTACGTGTGTGTGTGTGTGTGTGTGTACATGTGTATGTGTGTGTGTTTGTGTGTGTTGTGTGTGTGTGTGTGTGTCTGCAAATCTGTTTGTGTGAGTATACAGGACGGTTGGGTCACCGTGACCAAAAGTGATACTGAACCAGAGGGGGAAGAACACAAAGTCACTCAGAATCGCCCGAAAGGGATTTTGTTAAGTTCATGTGTGGTGCTATCTGTGATTCACAAGTCCTTTTTATCTTTTTTGTAACATCTGATCAGACAACAAACAAACAGACAAAAACATAACAAGCACACAAACGGTTTTCACAGATAGTATCAACAACATCGCCATATTCATCACAGATGTACATTACGTGTTATGAGGCAACAAGGGGTTACCAGTTCTAACTGAACACATCTGAAGTATGAAAGAAATTGAAGCTGCAAAATTTTACAGGACTGTTTCAAATGGATTAGTATCTGTTTCAATATAAAAAAAAAACTCAGCCCAGAAACAGTTAGACAAACGTCATATCACTAGTGCTTTGTAAACATACATACATACATACATACATACACACAGACAGACAGACCAACAGACAGACAGACAGACAGACACGCACACACATACAAAACACACACACACACACACACACACACACACACTATACACACACACACACACACAAAATATATATATATATATATATAATAACCTAGAAACACACATACATATGTACCTTTATCTATATATACATATATAAAGAAAGACAGAGAGCGATACATACACGCATACACACACATACCTAGATATACAGACAGATAGACAGATAGATAGATAGGTAGATATATAGATAGGGAGATAGATAGATAGATAGATAGATAGATAGAAGATAGATAGATAGATAGATAGATAGATAGGTAGATAGATAGATAGATAGTAGAATAGATATAGATAGATAGATAGATAGATAGATAGATAGAAGATAGATAGATAGATAATAGATAATAGATGAAGATAGAGTATTAGGTAATAGAAGTCTAGATAGATACATAGATAGATAGATAGATGGATAGATATATAGATATATAGATAAATAGATGGATGGATGGATGGATGATGGATAGACAGACAGACAGACAGACAGATAGATGGACAGATGGATGGATAGATAGATAGATACAATACTAGAAGTAATAATAGATAATAGATAGATGTAGTCAAATACTAGTATAGAAGTAGACATAGATACTGTGTAGATGATATAGATAGATAGATAGATAGTAGAATAGATACTAAGTAAGTCGAGCAAACTACTTTATAAACTGTTGATCTGTGGTCTTGGCTTTTCCATATTACATACACAGTAAAAATCAAGCAAGGAAATCCTTTAAACAAGGAAACAAAAATGATGAAGTATTAATTCTCAACTGGTCAAATGGCGTCAATAATGTATAGAAATACATGCATATTTCACACACACACACACACACACACACACACACACACACACACACACACACACACACACACACACACACACCACACACACACACACACACACACACACACACACACACACACACAAACAGACATGAGAGAAGGAGATTTAAAAAACATGAAAGTGAAAGAGAAGGGAAGGAAAAGAAAAAAGGGAAAAGACAGGAAAGGGAATGAGAGAGAGGAAGGCGACACACTGACAGATAGATAGAGAGACAATCATGGAGAGAGAGGAAGGGGACACACTGACAGATAGAGAGACAATCATGGAGAGAGAGGAAGGCGACACACTGACAGATAGATAGAGAGACAATCATGGAGAGAGAGGAAGGCGACACACTGACAGATAGATAGAGAGACAATCATGGAGAGAGAGGAAGGGGACACACTGACAGAGAGATAGAGAGACAATCATGGAGAGAGAGGAAGGGGACACACTGACAGAGAGATAGAGAGACAATCATGGAGAGAGAGGAAGGGGACACACTGACAGATAGATAGAGAGACAATCATGGAGAGAGAGGAAGGGGACACACTGACAGATAGATAGAGAGACAATCATGGAGAGAGAGGAAGGCGACACATTGACAGATAGATAGAGAGACAATCATGGAGAGAGAGGAGGGGGACACATTGACAGATAGATAGATAGACAATCATGGAGAGAGAGGAGCGGGATAAATTGACAGATAGATAGAGAGACAATCATGGAGAGAGAGAGGAAGGCGACACATTGACAGATAGATAGAGAGACAATCATGGAGAGAGAGGAGCGGGATAAATTGACAGATAGATAGAGAGACAATCATGGAGAGAGAGAGGAAGGGGACACATTGACAGATAGATAGAGAGACAATCATGGAGAGAGAGAGGAGGGGGACACATTGACAGATAGATAGAGAGACAATCATGGAGAGAGAGGAAGGGGACACATTGACAGATAGATAGAGAGACAATCATGGAGAGAGAGGAAGGTGACACACTGACAGAGAGATAGAGAGACAATCATGGAGAGAGAGGAAGGGGACACATTGACAGATAGATAGAGAGACAATAATGGAGAGAGAGGAAGGCGACACACTGACAGATAGATAGAGAGACAATCATGGAGAGAGAGGAAGGGGACACACTGACAGATAGAGAGACAATCATGGAGAGAGAGGAAGGGGACAAATTGACAGATAGATAGATAGACAATCATGGAGAGAAAGGAGCGGGATAAATTGACAGATAGATAGAGAGACAATCATGGAGAGAGAGGAAGGGAACACATTGACAGATAGATAGACAATCATGGAGAGAGAGGAAGGGGACACACTGACAGATAGAGAGACAATCATGGAGAGAGAGGAAGGGGACACACTGACAGATAGAGAGACAATCATGGAGAGAGAGGAAGGCGACACACTGACAGATAGATAGAGAGACAATCATGGAGAGAGAGGAAGGGGACACATTGACAGATAGATAGAGAGACAATCATGGAGAGAGAGGAGCGGGACACACTGACAGATAGATAGAGAGACAATCATGGAGAGAGAGGAAGTTGACACATTGACAGATAGATAGAGAGACAATCATGGAGAGAGAGGAGGGGGACACACTGACAGATAGATAGAGAGACAATCATGGAGAGAGAGGAGGGGGGACACACTGACAGATAGAGAGACAATCATGGAGAGAGAGGAGGGGGACACACTGACAGATAGATAGAGAGATAGTCATGGAGAGAGAGGAGGGGAACACATTGACAGATAGATAGAGAGACAATCATGGAGAGAGAGGAGGGGGACACACTGACAGATAGATAGAGAGACAATCATGGAGAGAGAGGAGGGGGACACATTGACAGACAGATAGAGAGACAATCATGGAGAGAGAGGAAGGCGACACACTGACAGATAGATAGAGAGACAATCATGGAGAGAGAGGAAGGGGACACACTGACAGATAGATAGAGAGACAATCATGGAGAGAGAGGAAGGGGACACATTGACAGATAGATAGACAATCATGGAGAGAGAGGAGGGGGACACATTGACAGATAGATAGAGAGACAATCATGGAGAGAGAGGAGGGGGACACATTGACAGATAGATAGAGAGACAATCATGCAGAGAGAGGACGGGGACACACTGACAGATATAGAGACAATCATGGAGAGAGAGGAAGGGGACACATTGACAGATAGATAGAGAGACAATCATGGAGAGAGAGGAAGGGGACACATTGACAGATAGATAGAGAGACAATCATGGAGAGAGAGGAAGGGGACACATTGACAGATAGATAGAGAGACAATCATGGAGAGAGAGAAGGGGACACATTGACAGATAGATAGAGAGACAATCATGGAGAGAGAGGAAGGGGACACATTGACAGATAGATAGAGAGACAATCATGGAGAGAGAGGAAGGCGACACATTGACAGATAGATAGAGAGACAATCATGGAGAGAGAGGAAGGGGACACATTGACAGATAAAAGAGAGACAATCATGGAGAGAGAGGAGCGGGATAAATTGACAGATAGATAGAGAGACAATCATGGAGAGAGAGGAAGGGAACACATTGACAGATAGAAAGAGAGACAATCATGGAGAGAGAGGAGCGGGATAATTTGACAGATAGATAGAGAGACAATTATGGAGAGAAAGGAAGGGGACACATTGACAGATAGAGAGACAATCATGGAGAGAGAGGAGGGGGACACATTGACAGATAGATAGAGAGACAATCATGGAGAGAGAGGAGGGGGACACATTGACAGATAGATAGAGAGACAATCATGGAGAGAGAGGAGGGGGACACATTGACAGATAGATAGAGAGACAATCATGAGAGAGAGGAGGGGGACACATTGACAGATAGATAGAGAGACAATCATGGAGAGAGAGGAGGGGGACACATTGACAGATAGATAGAGAGACAATCATGGAGAGAGAGAGGAAGGGGACACATTGACAGATAGATAGAGAGACAATCATGGAGAGAGAGGAGGGGGACACATTGACAGATAGATAGAGAGACAATCATGGAGAGAGAGGAGGGGGACACATTGACAGATAGATAGAGAGACAATCATGGAGAGAGAGAGGAAGGGGACACATTGACAGATAGATAGAGAGACAATCAAGGAGAGAGAGGAGGGGGACACATTGATAGATAGATAGAGAGACAATCAAGGAGAGAGAGGAGGGGGACACATTGATAGATAGATAGAGAGACAATCAAGGAGAGAGAGGAGGGGGACACATTGACAGATAGATAGAGAGACAATCAAGGAGAGAGAGGAGGGGGACACATTGATAGATAGATAGAGAGACAATCAAGGAGAGAGAGGAGGGGGACACATTGACAGATAGATAGAGAGACAATCAAGGAGAGAGAGGAGGGGGACACATTGATAGATAGATAGAGAGACAATCATGGAGGAGAGGGAGGGGGACACATTGACAGATAGATAGAGAGACAATCATGGAGAGAGAGGAGGGGGACACATTGATAGATAGATAGTGAGACAATCATGGAGAGAGAGGAGGGAGACACATTGACAGATAGATAGAGAGACAATCATGGAGAGAGAGGAGGGGGACACATTGACAGATAGATAGAGAGACAATCATGGAGAGAGAGGAGGGAGACACATTGACAGATAGATAGTGAGACAATCATGGAGAGAGAGGAGGGGGACACATTGACAGATAGATAGAGAGACAATCATGGAGAGAGAGGAGGGGGACACATTGATAGATAGATAGATAGTGAGACAATCATGGAGAGAGAGGAGGGAGACACATTGACAGACAGATAGAGAGACAATCATGGAGAGAGAGGAGGGGGACACATTGATTGACAGATAGATAGAGAGACAATCATGGAGAGAGAGGAGGGGGACACATTGACAGATAGATAGAGAGACAATCATGGAGAGAGAGGAGGGGGACACATTGACAGACAGATAGAGAGACAATCATGGAGAGAGAGGAGGGGGACACACTGACAGATAGATAGAGAGACAATCATGGAGAGAGAGGAGGGAGACACATTAACAGATAGAGAGACAATCATGGAGAGAGAGGAGGGGGACACATTGACAGATAGATAGAGAGACAATCATGGAGAGAGAGGAAGTTGACACATTGACAGATAGATAGAGAGACAATCATAGGGAGAGAGGAGGGGGACACATTAACAGATAGAGAGACAATCATGGAGAGAGAGAGGAGGGGGACACATTGACAGATAGATAGAGAGACAATCATGGAGAGAGAGGAAGGGGACACATTGACAGATAGATAGAGAGACAATCATGGAGAGAGAGGAGAGGGACACATTGACAGATAGATAGAGAGACAATCATGGAGAGAGAGAAGGAGAGTGAGAGAGGGGGAGTAGAGAGGTGGAGGAGAAAAACAGAGGTAGAGGGGAGAGAGAGAGAGAGAGAACAAGAGAGAGAGAGAGAGAGAGAGAGACAGAGAGAGAGAGAGAGAATATTCACATTGTGGAACAACTTATATCTTCTGCAGGCCCGAGTGTTTGGTGAAAGTAATTTTTTTGGTTCTGGTGACTCAAAAAATCCCAAGAGACTGCCAGCGAGTGAGGTGAGTGCACTGTCAATACTTCATATGTTCTGTTTGTACATGTATGTCATTCGTTTTTCATCTAGTACAATGTAAAAAGTTGAGGATCACATTCAGTTATTCTACCTGATATAGACAATCAATGTCAAAGTGTATCTGATAACAGTGTGTTGACCCTTCATGTTTTTGAGCAGTGTATTTCATTCTAGTGTACACATTTTCCAATATTTTTCAATCATTGCTTTATATCCCGACACCATGCTAATTGCTGAAAATGAAAGGGACCTACAAAACCTATAGTATTAACTAATGGGTTGGAGGTAAATAGGAAGAAGACTAAACTCATGGTAATCAGCAAAAAAACATGAAATCCCC